>WFMF01000050.1:0-252341 GCA_011033025.1 Beroe forskalii | reverse complement strand
TACCACTAAAGGTATTATGTGGATGTGATAAACTTGATAAACAGGAGAATTTGATTTAGAGTCTGTTATTCCCTATGATATTGGTATGTTTTACAAAGAGTTGAATATGTTTTGAGTGGATGTTGAGGGAAAGATAACAATAAGGTCGGAATCAAAACTGTTTTCAGCTGAGTACTAATACTGATTTTTGCTGTTTTGCAATTTGATCAAAATTAACTGATCCTTATTTCTAATGGCAAACACCAATAGTAGAAGTTCGTTTTTGATTTTATTTTATTTCATTTCCAGCCACGACTACTGACTAGTGTCACTAACAAAAATATAAAAAACGATGTTAGATTTTAAGCTTACTCCATGCTTACTCCATGTTTTGTTACGGAATTTTGCATGCGCTTCCTTAAAATTAGCTTGTTTGCTTCTCTCAATAAATTTTCTTCAGAGAAGCATATAAGTAAATTACATGCGTTTCGTCAAGAAACGCACGTGCTTTTCTTCTCTGAAGAAACGCACGTGCTTTTCTTCTCTGAAGAAACGCGCGTGCTTTTCTTCTGAAGAAACGCGCGTGCTTTTCTTCTTCTGAAGAACGCGCGTGCTTTTTTCTCTGAAGAAACGCTTTTTTTCTGAAGAAACGCGCGTTTTCTCTGAAGAAACGCGCGTGCTTGAAGAAACGCGTGCTTTTTCTTCTCTGAAGAAGTGCGCGCTTTTTCTTCTATGAAGAAATGCGAACACGTGCTTTTCTTCTCTGAAGAAACGCGTGCTTTTCTTCTCTGAAGAAACGCGCGTGCTTTTCTTCTCTGAAGAAACGCGCGTGCTTTTCTTCTCTGAAGAAACGCACGTGCTTTTTTTCTCTGAAGAAACGCACGTGCTTTTTTTCTCTGAAGAAACGCGCGTGCTTTTCTTCTCTGAAGAAACGCGCGCGCTTTTCTTCTCTGAAGAAGTGCGCGCGCTTTTCTTCTATGAAGAAGTGCGCCGTGCGCGCGCTTTTCTTCTATGAAGAAGTGCGCGCGCTTTTCTTCTATGAAGAAGTGCGCGCTCTTTTCTTCTATGAAGAAGTGTTCGCGCTTTTCTTCTATGAAGGAGTGCGCGCGCTTTTCTTCTATGAAGAAGTGCGCGCGCTTTTCTTCTATGAAGAAGTGCGCGCGCTTTTCTTCTATAAAGAATTGTGCGCGCGCTTTTCTTCTATGAAGAATTGTGCGCGCGCTTTTCTTCTATGAAGAATTGTGCGCGCGCTTTTCTTCTATGAAGAATTGTGCGCGCGCTTTTCTTCTATGAAGAAGTGCGCGCGCTTTTCTTCTATGAAGAAGTGCGCGCGCTTTTCTTCTATGAAGAAGTGCGCGCGCTTTTCTTTTCTGAAGAAGTGCGCGCGCTTTTCTTTTCTGAAGAAGTGCGCGCGCATTTCTTTTCTGAAGAAGTGCGCGCGCTTTTCTATTCTGGGGAAGTGCATGCGCTTTTTTGTCTGCAGAAGTGCACTTGCCCTTTCTCCTACGGATACGTTCACATGAGCCAATTGATCCGGAAGGATCAACCACCACGGCAATTTAAAGTAAAAATTAAATTTTTTACTTAGTCGGAGCCGCGCACTCCGTGAATCATCATGTGTCTGAGAATCGAGCGCTGAATATCTCAACATCTCGATCGTCACCAAGAACAGGTCAGTTTTTTTCCGCCGAAGGATTCAATCACCACGGTTCTTGTAATCATTCTTTAACATCTTCAATACATCATTGTCGACTTTTATTTATATTTGTTGACTCTGTGGCTGTTCGGATTAAAACAGACAAAGGCATTGTTTGCATTGCATGTGTTTATAGATCCCAAGCACTCACTGAGAAACAAAATGATCATCTGATTCAGTGTATCAATGATGTTTGTCATGAATTAAATCCCTATGAAACTATCATTGTTGGAGATTTCAATCTGCCAGATGTTCTCTGGAGCAATGGCATTTGTGTACCAGGCAGTTTTGATACCAATAATAAGCTTCTGTACCAGCAAGCTAGATTTGCCCAATGTTTCAATGATCTTGGACTTTCATGGGTTTTAACTACTGAAACCACTCGCAGGAGGGGATGGTTGGAGGTCAACTCCAGGAAAGCTTGCTTGATCAGGTTTTAATGAATAATGATGGTCTGGTTACTGGGCATAAATTATCTTCACCACTTGGCAAATCAGATCACTCATGCTTAGTGGTCAAGTTGGGAGTTTCCAATGACTCTGCTCTAAAAAATGACACTGTCCAGAAGCAGTTATGGGGTAAGATTTCACCTGATAAGATATTAGAGTATAGTGTTACCAATATTGACTGGAAATACAGTGGTGATAATCTTGATGTTGAAGGTATGTTGGAAGAGCTTAATGCCAAATTGCAGCAGATCTCTCGATATTGTTCCAACTGATCCTTTTATGAAAATAATGTCCCACTGAAATCACCTTGGTCAAGTTCTGCTTTGAAACGCAAACTGAAACTTAAGAATAAGGCCTGGACACAATTTGACTGCAACCCATCTTCTGAAAGTTTTAGCTATGCAATGTCCCGACAGCAAGTTTATGAAGATGAAATTTCAGATTGAAGTTGAACTATGAAAGAAAAAAATAGCATGCAATGTCAAAGATAATTCCAAAGCTTTCTACCACTACCTACGAAACAAACGTTTACTCAAGTCTGGTGTTCCCAACTTGGAATGTGAAGATGGTTCTCTGACAGACAATGCTACTGAAGCAGCTGAAGAACTGGCTAAAGCATTTAGTTCTGTTTTGGGGGGGGTGACATGATGATTTTTGAGTGTCCCCAAAAAAATAGCGGATTACACATATTCAAAAACTCTTTTGACGAATAATGAGTAAAATTACACCAATTACTCATATTCAAAATGTAATTTTTCCTGGTCCTCGCTTTTATTCTGTTCTTGTACCGGGAACATTGTGCGGCGTTGTTAATTTGTTTGGATAACATTATCTTCATCTGGATATTTCACCTACATTTGGTAACATGCACTGATTAAGTTAACTTGGGACAAAAATTGTGTAGCTGTGTAGTGTGTACAGCGTGTGTACTTATGTTCCTCAGATTGATGCTTTGATGTAATTTTAGTCTATTTATGGAAATTATTGCATCTATTATAGTCTCCTCTTATTCTGTTTTGATCTAGTTGCAATTGCTTTCCAACGGGACTTCGGGACATGGATATACTACTGAACTAGTAATACTTTCCCTGTACGTGTTTCCCCGTACGTGCCATTACTTTCCGGTTTTTGTTTTATTTTGTTAGCATTGCTATGAGCAATGAGCATTGTGCCTCTGTTGAGCTTCTTGTGAATTTATCTCCGTTGTTTCTCAACCTTGACCAGTCCATTGAGTTTTGACTTGACATTTTCCCTATTTTGTTTATCAACTATCAACATTCGACGATTCATACCCACTTTCACTTTTAGTATTCATTTTTTTCGAGTTTTGACATCCTATAACTTATAGTTACGTTTGATTCTTTTGATGGTTTTGATGATTTATTCCAGTTAAAAATGTATTCAGATTCCACTAGACGGTAAACAGTAGGAACACCTGCACCATAAAATTTCGAACGTTTTACCTATGATCACTGTTAACTGCGGATCTGAGAATTGCGCGCATTCTCAGCGCGTAAATAGTGAACGTTTCGTTCTGCATCAAGTCAACGCAGCCAATTTCATAGCTGTCCGATTCCTGAATGCATTTGTAAATCGCTTAGGGATGGCCGACTCTAAATTTATCCAGCAGGTACTTATTGACAAATTAGCCATGGCAAAGCCTCAGTCTTTGATTTCAATTAGGCACTTTTCTTGAAACAACCATTAATTTGGGTAAAATTCGTAAGAATTCAAATAAATTTTAATCATTATGTTGGGGGCTGGGAGCCACAGTATCATAACTGGTCAGATGTCCAATTTATTCTAATTGACACCACGTGTTACCATGGTCCATGATGTTGCACACTTGATACCACTTTTTTTAATTTTCACACACACTGTCTAAATACAAAAGTCCCTATGTAACTATGTTCTTGATCTTAGGTACCAACTATCAGTTGTATAATGCACACCCCTAAGAATCTCACTCTGACACCATTTTCTCTTGTGGTTTTTAGTCTTCATATGATTCAACTTTTGCTCTGTTTTCCAACTTGATATCAACAAGTGTGGCACTTTCCAGTTCAAAATTACCTCATCACATATTATGAGGTTGAGATGAATCTATAAAGAAACCTTGTTTCACTGCAGTTTACGGTCCACTCTTTTGAAACCAGTCTGTGATTAACACTTTAACCTGGTGTCTCAAACTAGGCACCAGCTTAAATTTCACACTTGAAACCACCCCCTGACTTGACTTAACGTTATTCTACGACACAGACACACTTGATACCACTCTACGTTCAACAATTGACACCAATTTTAACTGTATTCTTATGTTGCACACTTGATACCATCATTTCCCACCAACTTGACCGACTTGTTACACTGACTTGTAACAGACTTGGATACTTTGATACACTAGTCCTACGATCCACACTTTGCTCAACAATCTGCGATTTTCCACTTGACTCACTTGACTCAAAAAAATCTACGACTTCACTTTTCCAACTTGAAAAGACTTTGGCTCAAAAAGACTTCAACTAATCCTTTGACTTCCAACTTGACCAACTGTTCCATGACTTACTCAAAAGATTAACCCTGGGACCCCTTTTGCACCCCCTTTGGACTTGATACAAACTGTTGACTTGACTGACCTGACTGACTTGACTGACTTGACACGGACTTGACTGGACTTGACTGACTTTTTTGGATTGACCCCCAGACCCTTCAAGAACCCCTGACGGACTGAATTTTGACTGACTTGACTGACCTGGACTGACTGACTGACTGACTTGACGACTGACTTTGGGATTGACTTAATTGACTTGACCGACCTGGATTGACTTGAATGACGGACTGGGACCGTGACTGACTTGACTGACTTGGGACTGACTTTGACCGATTTTGACTGACTGACTGACTCTTGACTGACTTGGACTGACTTGACTGACGTGACTGACTTGACTGACTTGACTGAATTTGAATTTGACTTGACCGACTTGACTGACTCTGACTTGACCGACTTGGACTGACTGACCTGACCGACTTGATTGACCGACTTGACTGACTTGGACCGACTCTGAAATGACCTGACTGACTTGACTGACTTGACCGACTCGGACTGGACCTGACTGACCTTGGACTGACTCTGACCGACTTGACCGACCTGGACTGACGACCGACTGGACTGACTTTTCTGACTGACCTGACCGACTGGACCGACCTGGACCGACCTTGACCGACCTGACCGACTGACCGACCTGGGACCGACTCAGACCTTGACCGACGGACCGACCTGGGACTGACTCTGACCGACTCTGACTGACCTGACCGACTTGACCGACCTGGACGGACTTGACTGACCTGACTGACTTGACCGGACTGACCGGACCTGGACTGACTCTGGACTGACTTGACCGACCTTGACTGACCTGGACTGACTTGGACTGACTTGGACTGACCTGACTGACTTGACTGACTTGGACTGACTTGACCGACTTGACCGACCTGGACCGACTTGGACCGACCTGACTGACTTGACTGACTTGACTGACTTGACTGACTTGACCGACTTGACTGACTGACCGACCTGGACCGACCCCTGACTGACTTGACTGACCGACTGACTGACCTGACTGACTCTGGACTGACCGGATTTGGACTGACTTGACTGACTTGACTGACTTGACTGACTTGACTGACTTGACTGACTTGACTGACTTGACTGACTTGACTGACTTGACTGACTTGACTGACTTGGACAATTTGACTTGACTTGACTTGGACTGACTGGACTTGACTGACTTGACTGACTTTGACTGACTTGACTGACTTGACTGACTTGACTGGACTTGACTGACTTGACTGACTTGGACTGACTTGACTGACTGACTGACTTTGGACTGACTTGACTGACTTGGACTGACTCTGACTGACTTGACTGACTTGACTGACTTTGGGGACTGACAATTTTGACTGGACTTGACTGACTTGGACTGATTGACTTGACTGACTTGACTGACTGGACTTGACCGACTTGGACTGACTTGACCGACTCTGACTGACTGACTTGGACTGGACTTGACCGACTTTGACTGACGGACTGACTCTGACTGACTTGGACTGACTTGACTGGACTTGACTGACTTGACCGACTTGACTGACTTTGACTGACTTGGACTGACCCTGGACTGACCTGACCGACCTGACTGACTCTGACTGACTCTGGACTGACTTGGACTGACTTGGACTGACTCTGAATGACTTGACCGACTCTGGACTGACTTGATTGACTTGACTGACTCTGGACTGGACTTGAATGACCTGACTGACCTGACTGACCTGGATTGACTTGACTGACTTGGACTGACTTGACTGACCGACCGACTTGGACTGACTTGACTGACTTGGACTCTGACCGACTGACTTGGACTGACCTGGACTGACCTGGGACTGGACCTGGACTGACCTTGACCGACTGGACTGGACTTGGACCGACCTGGACTGACGGACCGACCTTGACCGACTCTGACTGACCTGGACCGACCTGACTGACTTGGACCGACTTGACCACTGACTTGACTGACTTGACTGACTTGACTGACTTTGACTGACTTGGACTGACTTGACTGACTTGGACTGACTTGACTGACTTGACTGACTTGACTGACCTGACTGACTTGGACTGACTTGACTGACTTGACCGACTTGACTGACTGACCTTGGGACTGACTTGGACTGACTTGACTGACGTGACGACTTGGACTGTCTTGGACTGACTTGACCGGCTCTGACCGACTTGACTGACTTGACTGACTTGACTGACTTGACTGACTTGGACTGACTTGACTGACTTGACTGACTTGACTGACTTGACTGACTTGACTAACATTTAAACTAACTTAACTATGTGTTTATGGTCTTATGATGCGTTTAGGGTGCATTGATTGACTGGTCATTGACCAGTAAAACGTCATTAAAGGTTGATTGATATTTTACGTGCTTTAAAACAGTCATGATGAGTGTATGAGAAGGATCGGGAAGTGGTCAGTAGAGGTTCTCACTGAGGAACCCCTACTGACCAATGCACCCTAAACACATCATAAGACCATAAACACGTAGTCAAGTCAGTCGAGTCAGTCAAGTCAGGGGTCACTAATGTAGACTGGTGGAACATAGACAGTTGGTATCAAGTTGAAAGTACAAAGGATTGAACGCATCTTTTGGAGGTTAGAGTGTGGAACGTAGATTGGTGTCAAGTGCTGATTTCAAGCCTTAATTTTCGTCCCAACTTCCAACTAGACACCAGTTGACACTGACAGTCCATACCTGACAGCAGTCTACATGATCCTCACTGGACTCAACGTCCCACCCTTTTTTATTTTGAAGGTTTTACTTCTATTCCAACAGCCGCATGCCAATGACAGGAATCGAAGGATTCAAGTGTAATCAAGCCAGTGACGGTTAAGGAAATGTAATCCATACTTTATCACCCGAGATTTCGCTGCAATGGGCAGCTCCTCATTTAACCCTCCCACACAGTTTCCTGTACGTTCGGCTGAGTGAACTGTGTGGCTGCATAGGCTTGAGATTCATAGGTATCTTTCACCCGTAGCTCAGTGGGAACGGAAGGAATCGAACCCGGGATCTTTCTATCACGAGCCAGACTAGATAGTAGATACCAATACACCAACCGACCACCTTTACGCCAATCTAAGTTCCGTTTTGATGAAATATAACTTTCAAATAGACACTGCAGTAAACAGTCCACACTTGAAACCAGTATACGATCCACAGTCGACCCCAGTCGACCCCAGTCAACGATACAAACTTGGCACCCGTCTACGTTTCACAATTGACACCAGTCTACGTTCCACACTTCACCCACCCACGTTCCATGCTTCACTCAGTCTACGTTCACACTTGTTACATGACACCAATATATGTTCCAATAAATCCAGACATTATTCAAGTCTACGTCCCAAGTTGAAACCAGTCTATGTTACACACGTGTCGCCAGCTTACTTTCCTCACTACACTCAAGGTCCATTGTAAGTACTAAACTTTGCTCCCAGCTAAATCCCACACGTTTACGTTCCACTTCCAACGATGACACCAGTCTTTCGGTACACATTTCGCAGCATTCTACACTCCACACTTGATAACCTTATAGATTATATCGTGCTACATATTGTTGCATCCGCGTGAATTTTATCACTATACGTATAATTCCTATACAATAACATTGTACCCATATTTGGTGAGTGACGCGACAGTGTCCAGTTTGGTCGCATGATTTGGACCTTTGCAAATCTTAGGTGACAAATACCCAGTCACGTGGTAGTCATAATAGTCACATTTTTGATTGATGAGGAATTTTGAGTAATTTTTACAAATTTTGTAGAATTATTCATATTCATGTTGATGATTTTTGAATAGATTTTGGATTTTCTACAAGAATTACTCATATTCATTTTGATGATTTTTGAGTGTCCCCAAAAAATGTCCCGATTACTCATATTCAAAATTATTCAAAATTACTCATGTCATCCCCCCCTGTTTTCACACAGGAACCAGATGGACCATTACCAGAGTTTACCAATGATCATGGAAGCAATTATAATGATGTTCCTGTAGAGTTTGAACTAACTGATATTAATATTTCTGCTGATGAAGTTGCTACTGAGCTAAGCAAGTTAAATGTTTATAAAAGTATGGGCCCAGATAGAGTTCATCCTAAGCTTTTGAATGCATTATCTGGAGATTGTAGCTTTATTGATGCAGTTTGTAAACTTTTTCAAAATGTGTTGATTCAGGATCGTTACCTAGTGTGTGGAGGTCTGCAACTGTTGTGGCACTTTTTAAATCAGGGTCAAAGTCTCAGCCATCTAATTATAGACCTGTATCATTAACTTGCATCATTTGTAAAGTATTTGAACAGATAATACGTAAACAAATAGTTAACTTTTTAGAGAGTAGAATCACAGGTCACCAGCATGGGTTTGTGCAAAACAAGTCTTGTCTAACAAATCTTTTGGAAACATTTGATACTATATTGCAGTTATTAGAAGAAGGTGAAGCAGTTGATATTTTATACTTTGATTTCCAAAAAGCCTTTGATAAAGTACCTCATTATAGGCTATTGAGTAAATTAGAAAATCTTGGTATTAAAGGCAAGCTGTTAGAGCTTTTAAGGAGTTTTCTCAATGATAGAAGTATGAGAGTATTTGTCAATGGAAAGTATTCAACAATCAAAAAAGTTTTGTCTGGGGTACCACAAGGGTCAGTATTGGGGCCATTATTGTTTATATTATTTATAAATGATTTGCCTGATAACATTATTAATGCAGTTAAATTATTTGCTGATGACTTGAAATTGATTGCAAGAGCAAACAGTGCTAGGACAATTAATGAAGACTTGTGTCAATTAGAAAGGTGGGAAAAGTTGTGGTTATTAAGTTTTAATGAAACCAAATGTAAGGTTATGCACCTGAATTACAATAACAATCCAAAGAATGATTATAAATTAAATGGCAATAGTATAGAAGTATCTGATCAGGAAAAAGATTTGGGGATTCTCATCTCAGATTCCCTCCTTTGGAATGATCAGATCAATAAATGTATATGTAAAGCTAATCAAATGATGAATTGGATTATTAGGAATTACACTCTAAGGGAGAAAAAGGTCATGCTTAAAATTTATAAAACTTTAATAAGACCACACTTGGAATATGGAGTGCAGTTGTGGTGCCCATCTCCTGAGCATGGGAACTGGTCTCTGATTCTAGGTATTGAAGGTGTCCAGAGGCCTTCACACGTCTTATTGATGGGATGGGCCACCTCCCTTACTCAGAGAGACTTGGGCATCTGCAGTTGACAACTCTTGCTGAGCGACGATTCAGGGGTGATCTTATTGAAACTTTCAAGGCATATAGAGATATGAATGGACTCAGGCATATATTTAAGTTTAGTAATCATAGAAGTAATATTGTCTCTTGTTTAAAGACGAGTAATAGTATTCCTAATAATGTCAAAAGTTGCACAGAAGATTCTTTACAGAAAGAATACGGGAAATATGGAATAAGCTGCCTTCTTATGTTCATGAATCTGATTCAGTTATTAATTTTAAATGTAATCTAGAAAATTTTAAATCAATGTGTTTAAGAGAAGGGATCAGTTCTGGAGCATTTTATTGGAATGTTTCACATGAAGTCTTGTCAAAAATTGAAACACCTGCTTATCTAATCAGTAGATCAAAACAAGTTGAGTTCTTAAGGGTTAATCCTTTTTTAGCCAAAAAGAATTATTTCAATTTAAGATATTAGGTAACCTGTAAGGGCTTTCATGAATTTATTTTGTACTTATTTGGAGTTTTTGTATGCACTATTATGTTACTCCTCAGCAAATTACTTGTTTATCTATTTGTAATTGTATTTTTATTTATGTTTGCAGTAGTATTAAAATTAAATTCACATGAATTCGGTTTTTGGGCATTTTAAAAATTAGTATTTGACACAGAGACACTGTGTTTGCTGTGTTTTTTTTCCTTCATTGAAGCAGTTACTACCTATGCCGTATGTTAATTTCTATTAATTTATCAATATTAAATTATTATGCACTAATTTATTATCCCATAAATTATAATGTTTAACTTATAATGTTTAATATATTTTTCAATGTTAATGTCTATAAAATAATATGGGCTGGAAGATCCAGCAGATTGGCCAATGAATCATTGACATGTTTATGAAATTAGTGTTGATGTAATATCAAAATTTTTTATTTTATTTTATTTTATTTTGACTTCTTTTTATGGTAATATACATTCTAAAAACAGTTTATAAGACTAATATGTTGAATTTCAGACATAGGAGCTCAAGTTGAACAGTTGTAGTGTGTGATGTTATCTGAACAGTTGCCACTTGTCATGTACATGTGTATGGTGCAACTCTGAAAGGTGGACCAGTTTCGGTATTTGGTTATTCCATATTTCATTCCATACTCAGATAACAGATGACTTGAGACTTCCAAACCTCAGATAAGTATAGTTAGCAAACTATAAATCAATATCAAATTTTGAACAAGTCTAAACTTTTGTTTAAGTTTCAATTATTGTTACCAAATAAGACCTATTGGATTAAAAAATACCATGAAGCAATACTCAGTTTCAGGAATACAATAGTCTAATAGTGATATAAAGATGCTATGTTCTGAATCAACCCTATCTGAGAAAATGGTAAAGTTTATTACCTTTGCTTATTTTGACCCTGTTGTTAAGTAAGTGTGGGTGTAAGACCCCTAAAGCTATAATGGAAATAACAACCAAACAATTATCTTTGGTTGGGTGTCTATTTAAGTATTTAATCTAAGTAGTATTTACATAATTACACCACAATGATTCTCACTTAAGCAAGTTATTATGAGTGAGGTGTTGGCCCACATATCACCCATGAGTGATGAGGTATCAACTGTAACCAACAGAGCAACAGTTAGAAGTGCACTCTCAAACGAACCCTTGGAAGTGTCTATAAGTCTTTAGTGGTTCAGATCTGTCTGAGCTGTGGCTCAGGTGTTTCAAACTGGATAGACCTTTCAATGGTCTAGTTGCATTCATTGAAGAGCATAGTTGAGCAGTTGAGGTCAGATCTTTGTCTATAAGCATATAAGACATTAACAGACCTGATTAAATATCAGAAGGTCTATAACAGGCACATCTTGAAGTGCCTAGTCATATGACAGACCTATTGAGGACTGAAATCATTCACTCTTATAGACCCTTTTGAGGTGTCAGTCATGTATGTGACAGAGTGATCATATGACAGAGTGACAGACCTACTGAGGTCGGCTCTTATGAAAGACCCTTTTGAGGTGTCTAGTTTATGTGACAGAGTGACAGACCTTTTGAGGACGACTCTGTAAGACCCCTTGATGGTGTCTAGCAATGGTCAGAGTGACAGACCTATTGAGGTCGACTCTGTAAGACCTCATTTGAGGTCTTTAGAGCTTTAGCAATGTGACAGACCAGCAGACCTATTGAGGTCTTGAAGTGTTCATTCAATTCGTCAGAATACAGGCAAGATTGAATGCCATGACTTGAGGAGTAATTTCTTAATATATAATTGAATTGAATTGAATTGAATTATACTGAATGGCACACCAGAAGCCAATGTTCTGTCAGTCATGCTTAGAAAATGGATCCAAGAGACATCATGGTTGTTCATGGACAATGGAAGTCCAATCACCATCGCAATTGTGTAACCATGAGACCACCATGTACAAACAACCATCTGAGTTGAACATTCCATTGAAATGCCTATGTAGGGTTAGACTACAACAGGCCAGAAGATCTCTGCCATGTTTTGGACAGGATATTCAGGAGTATCATATTGCTAATTGAGCTTACTAGTAACTTAATGATAAATATCAAATTCTTCAGCTCAGAAATTTTGAAATTCAGTAAAGAGAAAAAGTTTTGCAATCAGTTGGATCGGAAGAGTCAGTTGGATCAGGGCACTGCCATAACCAAGGACATGATCTCTTAGAAACCGTGTATACAAGATGGAATTCTCTCTGGAAAAGCTGTACGGAGTGGAAAAAGATGTGGATGCTGTGTTCAGTGGTGTGTTTGGAGCAAAGTGGGGAGAAGTTACTAAGGCGACAGTCATGAAGTTGGACAAGGCAGCTCTCTCGAACCTCGTGCTGTCAACAGTGAGCGTTTTGCAAAGAAGCAAGGAGACAATGCGGGCTGCGGCCATATCAGTGGAAGGGTTGAACCAGGACCAGATCAAGAACCAGAAACAGTTGCTGAAGCTTCAGGACGACCTTCTGAAGAGCAAGACAGAGCAGATTGAGGCAGTGCAGAGCACGGTGAAGAGCGAAATTAGGAGCTTTAGCGATGTCGTGAAGCAGGGAAGCAACGCGAAGATGACGACGAAGGAGGTGAAAGCTGCCGTTAAGTGTGTGGTGAAGGACGACGACAGGAAGAAGGCTGTGGTATTGTTCGGACTTGAGGAAGGAAATGAACCAGTGCGCGACAAAGTGAACAATGTTATCAAAATCTGTTGTACATCAGGACAACTATTTTTGACCGACTGTTTCCGTGTTGGTGAAATGAAGACAGGGGTTGTACGTCCGGTGAAGGTGGTGTTCAGCAGCAGTGAAGCGGCAGCAGTTGTGTTGCGAAATGCGAAGAACCTGCGATCATCTCGCTACAGCAGGGTGTACGTCTCTCCGGATAGGAGCCCAGAAGAAAGAGAGCAGAGGAAAGCCCTGGTGACACAAATGAAGGAGAAGATCACGAGCGAGCCTGGGAAGTACCACTACATCAGCAATGGTACAGTATGCAGTAGAAACAGAGTACCGTCAACCACGGGGACTGCAGCTACTTCGACAAACTCTCAGACAGCGACACCAGTCCAGACGCCCCCGTCAACTCAGGCAGTGCCACCAGCTAAGACTGTCTTGTTCCCCGCCCCTAAACCTCAGCCAAGATCACAGACTGATGCGTCAGCTCCTCGGAGTGTAACAGCTCAGGTCTTTTGTGCTGCCGTGCAGCAGATCAATGCGCGACGATCATACTGACTCAGCCTGACTCAGTGCTTGGACGATGAGCGTGATAATTATTTGCGTTTATTGATTTCATGTGTTGTTTTTTTGTGCGTGTGACTTTTATCAGTGGCAATCAGGCCACAATGTACGATAGACACATGCCTTGATTGGCATCCTTGAGTACGATTGGTTTTATTTAAATATTTATATTGTACTTATTATATTTCGTTTCAAAACCCTTATGGGTACCCCACCGCGGGTTTTCAACAAACATGGCAGAGTTTCTATCATCCACTCATGTTGTCGGATGAAAACAGGGAATTCAAGTGAAAATTGATCTTAAAATAGGTACCCACATACCGTAACTCTGTAATATGCATTACAGAGTTACATCAATCCACTGTATTGGCGGCTGTACAGCTGCCAATGCAGTGGATTGATTGGTCCCTGTGGGTCCTAAGACTCCCACTAAGAATCTTGAATGAATCTAGTGATCATTCTTTTAGTAGAATGAATAAGAATTGGGCAGTATACCCTGCAGTCATGGAAAGGATAATTTAAGCATCCCAGCGTCCCAGGGAAAGGTTCTCACCTCATTTCTATAAGTTGACAAGCTGCATATAGAGCTTCCCTGATCCTGAGAGGGAAAGTTTCTAACTCAGGTCAGTCCTACTTCGACCAAGCATAGCGCCTCCTTGCTTCTGAGAGGGAGAGTTATAAATCAGTTATGAAAGTATAAACTGATCAAGCAACATGAACCTCCCTGCTTCTAAGAGGGAAGGTTTATAATTCAGTTCTATAAACTGACCAAGCAGCATATGGAGCCTCTGCTTCTGAGAGGGTAAGTATCTAACTCAGTTCTAAAAAAAACTGATCAAACAACATACAGCCTCCCTGATTTGACAAGAAGGAAGGTTTTCAATTCATCAAACAGCATAAGAGCATGGATTTTGTTTCATAGGTTCACCATAAGATCATAGGAACCAGAAGGCATGTAATTTACCTTGACATTGCAGCTGAACTGCTCCTGCTGGATTTTTAGCCCACTGACTAAGTAATTTATAGCTTCCACCCCCAGGAGAACTTAGTCTTAGTAAAATGGCCAAGGTCGGTTTAATCAACCAGGCCGGTGGCAGCCATGCAGAGCATAGAGACTTCCCTATACACTAGGCCAAGGGTGTGAACTCCTAGGTGGTTTTTAGGCCACCCGACTGCCGGGTTATATCCTGAGCTGAGAGCAGAACCCAGTCCTGGACCACACAGGTCTGGAATTCTACCAACGCCCGTGGCTTCAAACAGACTGCAAAGCAAGTCAGGGCGTGCCTGCAGATTAGGTCAGCTATCAGCCGAAGGTGGCTATGTACCACCTCCCTCTGACCAATGACGCACGAGATGGTCTGCATCAGTAGTCTGAAAACATAGAGTCCCTTCTGTTTTGACTGCACAAAGATGCAGCTTCAGCCAGGTACAAAAGGGCATAAACCCAGCCCAAAGAGTTAGTGGCTCTTTGGAGACCAAATAAAGTAGGTAGAAGTGTGTATTTTGGGACGTTATATTGTTATATTTGGTTTTATTTATCAGGATTTCATCTTCTTGGAGATATGGGCTCTAAATTGTGGGATTTTATTGAAGCAGGCGGATTTTGTGAAGAATTTTGTTATTTTGTGCAGGGTTGTTGATAGTGGCTGCTTAGAGTTAATTATGTCTTATAGTTTAATATTATGGTCTTGAAGTGGTAAATTCTCTGTAGGGGAGAAGGCTGGAATTTCTTCTAGAATGTGCATTGCTGTCTCATCCGGGCAGAAAATGGGATCAATTCCGCAGTTTTGTAAGTCACAGTAATCACAAAGAGGATCAAGTGCCATATTCAATCTGCGTAGGTGACTATTGAGGTTATTGTCCAGTAATTATTTTGAGAAGGATGCATAGATTTCTGTTGTTAGTTTTTATTATTGTGTAGCTTAGTTAGATAAATATCAAGTGTCACTTTACAATGGTTATTTGCCCTGTCTAGCATTTGGTGTGGAGGGAGTTTGTGAAAGTTGGAGGAGATGTGTGTTGGCTGTTTATTCTAACGTTTTGGCCAGTCAAGCTGGCGCCCTAAAGTGAGATGAGTGAGTGAAATGAAAAAGCCAGGAAAGAAACGAGTTGACCCCCATGCTCAGAACCTGATCAGGAGGGGTCTACCTGGGGGTGCTCTGCCAGGTAATCACTGTGTATTAGCCTGCCTCGACAACAAATGAATGGCAGTTACCGCCACTCACCGCGGGGAGGGACCCATACTGTCTCGGACTCACCATCTTCACTGGGTGATGAGACCAGGGTGCAGCCGCAGCTTCAAGGGTGCGAGAACAGTATGGGGCACTGGGTCTTACGGATGCCTTGACCAGACTATGGCAACCCAGTTACACAGTATACAACGTACACAGGAGAACAGTGTTCCTGTGTACGAGGGTGCATTGGTTGTGAAAAGGAACAATGCACGAGTGGCCCCCAGGAGAACTATCCACCAGGGTAGCTAATGCTGAAGGAAATACTTATTGATGTACCGACTTCCACAATTCCTTGGTCTCTTAACTTAGAGATTAAGGGAGTGAGATAAGGACTGTGACACAGGATCCAAAGTGATGTAAAGTGTAAAGCAGTCCCAAGCTTTCTGATATGTTTTTACTAGCAATAAGTGACAGATAGCAAGGATAGGTGAAGCAAGTTCAATTCTGTAGTATAACACTAGGAGATGGTTGCTTGTGGTTATGCACCACTGTTCATCAATGACAAGATGATGAGCAAGCCCTTCCCAGTCACTTTCTCTCAAGGGTAAAACGCAAGCAGGGACAGCAGGACGTCAGGACACCATGGTGTCCCTTGATGAATCAAGACAGGAGATCAAGCTGTGTGCATCAGGCTGATATAAGTCCTTGAAAACCAACGATCCTCGTCCTCTGCACTCTGTCATGAGGAAACAATCCTAGTAGTCATAGTATCACCACCCATTGTACAGAGCACAGAGATCATGCATAGCTGCTTACATAGATTTAGAGGATACGCCCTCTGAACTTCTGGCCATTGAGCTGTTCGCTATTCTTCTCCTTTCGAGTTATTACAACTTTAATATCACTACTATAACAGTATAAGTCTCTAAAGGCTTTAGATTTTCGTTATATTCACTAAACTATAATGTGCAGGACCCCGGGTAAGTCCTCAATGAGTTGTAATACCTTGTATCCTTCCTTCAAGGTTCAGTGTAGCTATAGGTTTCCAACCCACGTGGGGTTGGAAAGAGTCTATCGCAGTGAAACGATCATTATATGATGACTTTTTATTCATTGCTCAACGTGACTAGCATGTACTGGCACTTCACAGTTACAGGCATACATTCCACATTTCAATAATTGTACAGTCTAGATGTATACAGTATACATTTTCCACCGAGTAACGGTTGTTTCATTTTTCACCCAACAACAAGTTGACGCAGTTCGAGATCTTTGGGGACTCAATATAAGTGTAGTAAAGGTCTCAAAACCACTATCTTAAATTGTGTTAAATCTTCTGGGTTCTTTAAGACTTCTCGTATCATTTGAAACTTCTTAAGTGAAAGTTTTGTCGTCTGCCTTTCCCATCATTTGTTAGATGACGATGGACGAGGGGCTATAATTACAAGCTGCCTATTTCATTCTGGAATCTGGTTGGAGTCATCTTACCGGCTCAGTTCTCTCTCCTCTTACTATAAGTATGTAAACAGGCTCATGTGAACGTATCCGTGGAGAAATGCCCCTCACCCAAGCCCCCGAAGGGGAAGATTAGGAGAGAGGTTTCTCAAGGAGAAGAAACATGAGCATGTATTCCTCCTCTCCTCCCTATTACCTGTTTATTTTCCAGTAACATGTGATCTCAGGACACCCGTTTTCATGAAAGTGGAAGGGAAGCGGAAGCTCACCTGGAGCTATACTTCAGATTTTCAACAGACTACGTACTGAAGTTTTGATTATACAGGTATTAAACAGCTGCGATAATTATCGCAGACAGTGGAATGAGCCATTATGCAAAGCGTCTCTGACATGTTTCTCGATAAACAAGAATTTTGTGCGTTTACACTTCGCATATACATGAACAGTCAGGACAGTTTGCACTTATTATTGCATAACCAGTCGATACGGTAGCTACGTAC
The DNA here is from genome assembly GCA_011033025.1 of Beroe forskalii. Classification (NCBI taxonomy): domain Eukaryota; kingdom Metazoa; phylum Ctenophora; class Nuda; order Beroida; family Beroidae; genus Beroe; species Beroe forskalii. The sequence continues at coordinate 234,520 of WFMF01000050.1, read as the reverse complement.
AAATTGAGATTATGGTTCAATCAGGTGGGACATTAATTTCCTCTCTACACTTTCAGTGTGAAGAGTTATCTTAAAAGTTATCATCCCTTTTATTGGCACAGTCTTTGGAAGTTTAAAACAGTACTCTTGTTTTCAGTGGTTGGTAATAAGCTAACACAGTGATGGGCTTTTCATCTGCCTTAGACATGAATTTATCTTCCTGGTTTTATATTTATTGGAACTTATTTCTGCGTTTTTAATGCGTTTCCTATACATAGTGGGACACTTTTGCAACATCACTTGCAACTTAAAATTTGCGTTTCAGTTCATACCAAATATGAAATTTTTCGAAGGGCGCGCGCAATTAAGTATTGCGCGCGCGCGCGTCTTGTAACCGGAACGCATGTTTGTGAGCGTCGACATTTGCTAAAAACGACCTGTTCTTGGTGACGATCGAGATGTTGAGATATTCAACTCGATTCTCCGAGAGCCACATGATGATTCACGGGTGCGGCTCCGACTAAGTAAAATTTTAATTTCTTTTAAATTGCCGTGGTGGTTGATCCTTCCGGATCAATTGGCTCATGTTCTCTTCTCCTCGGAGAAACCCCTCACCCTTAACGCCCCCTTCGGGGGCTTGGGTGAGGGGCATAACCAGGACCCTGGTTACGCGCGACGCCCCTGGTAACTGGTTAGCGGGAAAAGTGCACGTGCGCTTTTCTTCTATGAAGAAGTTAAAAGTGCGCGCGCTTTTCTGAAGAAGTGCGCGCGCTTTTCTACTCAGAAAAAGTGCACGCGCTTTTCTACTCTGAAGAATGAAAAAATGCACGTACTTTTCTAGCTGCAAAAGTGCACGTGACGTGCGCGCGCGCTTTTCTTCTCTAAAGAAGTGCGCGTGCCGTGCGCTTTTCTTTTCTAAAGAAGTGCGCGTGCGCTTTTCTCCTCTGAAGAAAAGCGCGCGCGGCGTACCGTTTATTTACACAGAAGAAAAGCAACTCCGCTTTTCTTCAGAAAAAGAAGCGCGCGCTTTTTTTTCAAAGAAAAGGCACGTCCACGCGCGTTTAATCAGAGAGAAATTAGCAAAGCGCGCGCGTTTAATCTCCAAAAAAAACGCGCGCAATTTTTCAAAGAAAAGCGCGCGCGCTTCAACAGATCGATCTGTTGAAGCGCGCGCGCTGCTAAACGTACGCGCGTTTTTTGTTGGTCGCTGCGCGTGGACATTCTGAAAAAAAACGCGCACCCCTAGAAAAAAACGCACTTTTCATTCCTGAAAATTAGTGAAGCTAAGCAAAACGAAAGGGCATAAATATTTACTCTCATTGAGGTTTTATCATTGTCATTTCTTATAATTGTACAACAGCGTTTTTATAGCATGTATCGAATTTTATATGCATGTATGGGTTAATAGCACACCTTGTTTCATCTAAATTATTCAATTTTTTTTATCGTTATCTAAGCTGATGGTGATAGCATGTTATGTGTTACCCTGTAGACTATATTTTCAATGATGACAGTTGATCGAATACGTTAATTCTGAGTACCATGTCAAGGTACATAATCAAATGATTAAGTGTTTTGAAGAATAATGTGCATTGAATCGTGTTGCCCAATTGGCAAAATCCTTTTATTTATTTTATTTATTTACACTTTCATTTTCTGTTGTCGGCCGTTTTAAAGAAAAGAAAAACGAGTGTTCATGTTTTCCATTAAAAGAAAATTGCAAATGAATAACTATTCACATGGATTCTTCAAGAAACAGGAATTTTGGTCTTTGCAGATGATTGAGTTTTGATCACAAGAGTGTTCAAACGTCACTTCATTTTAATTCATTTCATGAGCTATTTCATATCCAATCTTTTGAGCACCGTTTTTATGTTAGAATCTTGTCATCTTTCGACAGAACTTCGTGTTAATTCAGCCCTGCACTGAGGCCAGCAACTTGGTGGCTGGCATCAGTGAGTCAGACAACGTCTGACAAGTCAGAATTGTGTTGGCCTATTTTCCTCTGCACACTTAAACTTTCTATATAAATTCCTTCAAAAGCACACAACTTCCTGTGTCTTTGCTGAGGCTCTCTTTCAATCTAGCGGTCTGCACACATATGTTTAATAAATCATAGCAATCTTCACAAATCACTGATCAAAGGTTATAATTCATAGGCACACTGCACAGCTATTATTTATTAAATCTATCTTTTAAAGTTGCTAGGATGTTAAACTGATAATATTGGGGTTGTTACATGGACCATGAAAAGGAAAATAATCATGATCTGGGAGTCAAAACAACAGTTATTGAAATCATTTCAAGAGCCTTGGGGCTGAACAATGAGTGGAGGAAGTTGATACTAAAACCAAAACATGGTGAATATGATGTACTTCTTCATGAGAATATTGAAAATTTCGATTCTGGTATTGTCAGTCAAGTAAAGGCATCCCAAAATAACAAAATGAATTTTTCACAGATCAGTCTGAATAAACTCATTATATTTGAAAAATTGTTTTGTGAGCTTAAGGACATACATTTTAAAGATATTTTATCAGATAGTTTGTCAGAATGTTTGGATCATGACAAAATCAATGTTGCTGACAATGTTGATATCTCATTATTTACTTACTATGTAAGCTCTACACCAAAAGACCCTTTCCTAAATTTAGCCACCACAATGCTCTTTAGAATTTGCTCTAATCTATTAAGTTCAAATAAATTCAAGCTGAATACTGTTCGCAAAGGTCCTGATACCAGCCATGATTTTGGAATAAACCTTGGGTCATTTCCCTTTATATCTCATATCTTCTCAGATTATATGGAAAGCAAATTGATTGATCATGAGGAATCAGAATCTATTCTTTCAATCCATATCACAACCACAGAAAGAAGGGATAAACTAAGCAACAAATCTGTTGAGTGTGGACAATTTCAAATAATTGAGTCTGACAGCTGCAACCATGATGACATCTTTGTAAACTATCTGTCAGAAAGATATAATGAACTATTAAAGCAAGCACAGGAAAGATTGCAACAGAGTCCATCTGAAACTGGACAGATTTGTCAAGATATGATACCTTTCATAGTCATGTTTGACTTCTTCTCTTCATCAACTCCTTTCAGGCCACAGAGTCCCTCATCACAGTGCCTCAGGGATTCTGTTTTTATCTATTATAATGTTGCCAGAATTGTTCAGATTCAAAAGGTTTATAATTCATTATCAATTGCTACAAAAGAGGTAGATTTCAGTCTGCTTACCTTAGACATTGAGTGGGAAATAGCATGCCATTTGATTAACTTTTTCAAGGTATTTGATGAAGCAATCATAGTTCCTTTCCAATCTATAACACAAGGGAATGATTCTAGGTTAGGCATCCACAAACTGTTGCAGTATCTTGTTAAACTAGTGAAGTGTTTCAGTAAGTATTATTCATCAACAAAAATTGTTACTTATGACAAGAAAGAGTCTTTAGTAATAAGAATGAATACTAGAATGTTATTAGTGAATTCCATATTTAATGTTTTGATATTTACTCTCAGAGATATGTTAGGAGTTAAGATTTTGCTTGAATTATGAGATTTAATGAGGTAAAATTGGAACTGTTAATACATTCCTTCTACCCTATAATAATCCCTGTAATTTAATTGTAAAATATGCATTCTATATGATTAATTCCATATTCTATATTTTCAGTGGACTTGAAGTCAATTTCCGGCAGTATCCAAGAAGCCCGACCACCATCGCGGAATTCCGCGTGGAATTCCGTGGTAAAATTCTGTGTGGAATTCCGCGCGGAATCGACAGCGGAATCAAGGGCGGAAAATTCTGCATGGAATTTTACCACGGAATCGTGGTCGGAAGATTCTTGAAGCACTACCTAAAAGGCGGAACTAGTCAATGCTATAATCGCAAATAGAAATAAGCTGTATATAATAGGAGTGGGTAAATTTATTAATCAATATCAATACAAAATATAATATGAATCAAACGTCAATGTGCTAAGGCAAAGAGAGTCAGAGCAAACAAAGGATCGCATAGCAGCATCAAGGAAATGATGTCTACATGGGTGTTGACCCCTTTTGAGACCTGGTCACGTGACCCATATGCCTAGCATGCAAGGGTGGACAGATTGATACAGTCTGGTAGGGCTGATTGGGTGTCTGGTTCGCTCTATACAGCCAGGCGTATCTCATCACATGCTATGTGTCCCTGTTTGTTCGCTCGCGCTATGCGCGCGTGTAAGCGTCAAAGCGTTTTCTCAGAACACGCGCGTTTGCGCGTGCAAAATAAGTCCTACAACGTAGGTCAACCTCTCTATCGCAAGAAATTCGGGAATAAATGCGCGTGCAGAGCCGGTATGTGCCGACAAGTTAGAATATGTTACGGGGTATGTACCACGGAACATGTGATAGAGAGGTTGTTCTACGTTGTAGGACCTATGTTTCGCGCGCAAGCGCGCATGTTCAGAGAAAGCTTGTGGCAAATTAAGAGTCAGGCACCAGTATATAAGGCAAGCATAGCAGCATCAAGGAAGTGAGACTTATTTGTGCTCATGTGGCCAGGATTGGTGAGAGGAAGATATGCCGTGAAATTAGAGATCAGGCAGAAGCGATGCTCAGGGGTTGAGCTGGGTGCAAAATTTTCGTGACCCCCTTTTCGCAGACTACTCAATATTGAGCACTACAAGTATTGCCCAAATAAATATCTCCAGGTTGTAAATAACTTCTACACTATAACCTGCTTCAGGCCCAAATAGACGGGGGTCGGGGAGGCTGTTATTACTCTCCCCCGGTGTGAATTTTCTTAAAATGTTTTAATAGGATGTGGTTCCAAATAAGGGGGGGGGGGACATTTCGTGGCTTTGAAAACTTGTCCAATTTATGATTTCGATTAGGTTAACACACAAAAGCCATCAAATTTATTAGAAGTTTCACGACAAAATATATGGAGCATGATACTGAAAAATAAGATAAAAAAGTTTCTATATTGGTTTTTGTATCATAAATACTTCCTGAAATTTTTTGATTTTAATTATTGAAAATTTGAATTTTGTCTTCAATTTTCGGTTTTCTAATAGGGTGCAGGTGGGGTTCCAAATAACTGTCCCCCACCGTGGTAAAGATACTAAAATCTGTAACTGTCTCTACCGTCTATTTGGGCCTGAAGAGTAAATAGCTTAATGAGGAAATTTGTAACTTAATGTGGCAATTCTGATAGTCTCCCATTGTAACCAATGAGGATATTACCAGATTAAATTGTTTTTGTTCAAAAATTCCGCCTTATAAACCACTCTACCAGTATTCTCAGTCGTTCGCCAAAAATTTCCACCGAAATAACGAAAAATCCTAACTTGTAGCAAATTTCTACGCAAGGGGGTTGAGTCCCGCTACCTTTGAGGCATATCGCTGCACCCGCAAAGGATTTATCATAGAACAGCACTTATTATGGTCGGTTTGCATAATATAATACTAAACTGCATTAAATCACTGGATTCGTCCGCATATCATTAGTCCGATTACAATAACGGTAACATCGAAATACATTAACCTTTGTGGTTGAAATCCTGGCAAGCTACTTTTCAATGAATATTCAAACTCAACTGGTAATATATATCAGTTATCATCCCACTTCAGCAATTGTGTCATTTTGTTCATAGGAGGGCGTATGGGATATTTTGTTGATAAAATTGTAAAACAGTACATAAAAGTCGTAATGCCATATTAATGAACTTGCCATTTCTAATTGTTGCACCTGCTCCCTAATCCCATTTTGTTGCACCTGCTCCCTAATTCCCCCTTTTTTCAGCTGTTTCCTAATCCCCCCCCCCCTTTTTTCAGCTGCAATCTAATTCCCCCTTGTTGCAGCTGCAATCTAATTCCCCCTTGTTGCAACTGCTCCCTAATTCCCCCATGTTTCAGCTGCTCCCCAATTCCCCCTTGTTTCAGCTGCTCCCTAATTCCCCCTTGTTTCAGCTGCTCCCTGACCCCCCTTTTTGCAGCTGCTCCCCAATTCCCCCTTGTTTCAGCTGCTCCCTAATTCCCCCTTATTTCAGCTGCTCCTTGTCAGACGTTGTCTGACCCCTACGCCTTCGGCGGGCGCGCGCGCGTCCGCCGAAGCTGCTCCCTAATTCCCCTTGTTTCAGCTGCTTCCTGACTCCCCCTTATTTCAGCTGCTCCTAATTCCCCCTTATTTCATTTACTCCCTAATCCCCCCTTGTTTCAGCTGCTCCACTATGGGCTAATGCCACGAGTGGTACAGGATCAGGGACACAAGTTCGAAACCGACGAACTTTTCCGAAAACTCTGTGAGGACTCAGAGGTACTTGTTGTTATTCAGGAGTTGAAACTTGAATTAGGTTTCTAAATCGATATCTTATTTTCTTTACAGGAGCGTGTCGAACTCCTACACGCACGGCTTTTTCATGCGCGGCTCGCTGCCTGTCATTGAAAGCCAAGATTACGCCGCGCATGAAAAAGCAGCGCATGCAGGATTCTGACACGCCACCGTAATAAAATTGCTATTTAATTCTACTGAATGTACTGCAACCTTCATAACATGGTATGTTACAACTTTCTAACTTGCTATCATATTTGAAATTTTGTAAGTTTGGATTCAAAGTTTCATTGAACGCCTGGCACTATGAAGACCCAATTATTAAGCAATGTTTTGAAATTTGGTTAAAATAATCCATCATTTCTCATGTTTTAATTGAAATCGGACGGAAATTACCTGGTTCATCGAGTGGTGGTATGGTACATGGTGTGGTACACATGGCTGTAGGACCTACTATACCTTACTATAGTCCTTGCTTCATAGCTTTATGATAGTCCACGGATTAACCTTACTCGACTATGCCATACAATACCTAATACCTACAGTGTAGGTATTATACGCTTAGAGCATGGCTGGGAATGCGCTAATAAAAATTATTGCACGAGGCGAAGACGAATGCAATAATTTGTATTGTCGCACGAGGAGCAGGCCGAGTGCGACAATACCAAATTATTGCACGAGGCGAAGCCGAGTGCAACCTATTAGCGTCATGACCATTTGCCATGCTCTTAGTGTATTAGCCAATGTGAGGAGTGCAATATTACTTATTATTGCACGCCTACAAGTACCCTCAAAATTGGCTAATAGGTATTGTATGGCATAGTCGAGTAATGTTAATCCGTGGACTATCATAAAGCTATAAAGCAAGGACTATAGTAAGGTATAGAAGAGTGGGATGGTGTGGTAATGACATTGTATGGTACTATGGTACAGAGGTATGAGCTACAAGTATAACGATAAACTTTCAGATCAAAGTAACGACATACCGAGACAAAGGGCCAGAAGACCGGTCACAGCGATTTGTGAACGATGTGAAAGAGGGTCACACTTCGGTGGTAAGTTACAACCTCTATAGTTCGTATACACAATACACATTTAGGTATGCATACGGTCTACACACTTTTGGCAAATGTACAATGTACATGATACATCTCATTTGACGATATTGATATATTTTATGAGTTTAGGGGGCGGGGGTCCGAGGTCGATTTCCGGTTTTTGATGTTTCTGATAGAGCAGAAGGCCAGCTACCAGTAGGTTTTTACCCCATAAAAATATATCGTTCTTAGCTCAAGTTATAAATTTTTTCCCTCCCCATTGACCTTTTTGTGAATACAAAAAGGCAAATGAGAGGGTTGGCAGAGATCGTGGTTTGGGAAGGTTAGAAATAGGATATGTGTATATGAGGTTCAGATTTACAATACAACTACTGTAATTTCTGAAAAGTGCCCGGAAAATGGGAGTGGCGTAAATTCGTCATAAAAGTGGCGTAAATTCGTCATAAAAGTGGCGTAAATTCGTCATAAAAGTGGCGTAAATTCGTCATAAAAGTGGTGTAAATTCGTCATGCAGTCCAGTCTCCTAGCAACTCTTACATTTGCGCGCACGACGCCCGCGCATGCAAACTGCTGCGCAGGAGTGTGATTGTTGGTATAAGTTTGTGCGCGGCGCTGTTTAAGTCAAACAAGCCACACGAATAACGATTTCAGTTGAAATAACTATGTAGAGCGTCCAAGAAATGTTAATTGAGAATCGAAGCAAAGATCATGATAAATATTGAAAAGTTTTCCACAAAAATAGTTTTCCTCTAACTATTCTGTTTCAGCAGAGGGCCCAGCGTTTGCGCCGCGCACTCCAGCTTGTAGCTCCGAGAAAATTAAGCGGCTTTCCCATGAACTACTGAGCTCTGAACCAAACACTCACACTGGCACACTGCTCTCAGTGATACAATCACTCGTTCGCGTTACGCATTTTCGTCGATCGTGATCATATACCTCTAGCTGGGGGAGGGAAATTAAGCGCCTGCATACGGGAACAATGGACAAGAAATGTGCCGGCAGGCGCAATTCTTGTTGACTTTGCAGGTTCGCCGGAAATTACAGTGAGCGCGCCAACTACTAACGCGATTCGCGGAAAATCAACTCTAAAATCTATCTTATCAAACAAATTTTGAGGAAAACCCTTGAAACTTGGTAGTTATGCCCAAGGGCATATAACTCAACTTTTTATTGAGCTGATTTTTTATTTAGACCTCACAAGTGAAAGCAGGAATCCTCAAACTTGCCTTCTATCACAAACATCGTCATTTTTCAGATGATTTTCAGAATTCATAAGTCGATATTTTCAGTTCTGAGGCCTAAATCAAAAATCGGCTCAATGCAAAGTTTAGTTTTATGTTCAGAACTACCAAGTTTCAAAGGTTTTCCTCAAAATTTGTAGGAAAAGATATATTCTAAAGTTGATTTTCGTCAAATCACGTTAAAATTTTATGCACGTTCTGTAATAACAGGCGAAACTGCGATTTGAAAAATTTATAGCTTTGGCTAGGAACAATGGTTTTCATGGGGTAAAACCTACTCGTAGCTAGTAGTCTCCTATCAGAAACAACAAAAACCCAAAAACTGACCTCGGACCCCGGCCCCCACCCCCTCGGCCCTTAATTTCATATTACACTGGTCACTGCTCAATCATAATCATGTCTCCCACGAAAAAAGCTCGAATCCATGTATATTGTAAGCCAACCGCACATCATAAAGTGACATCATGAATGACAAATGTCCGACACATGTCACGGACCGTTCATGAGTTTGTGGTTCTAAAAAATGCGAAATACTGCATCCATGATTCTGGCAAATTGCATGAGTAATAACTCAACTTGAAGTATTTATTATTGGGAATCTATTGCCCTCTTATTATTCATAAGCACCAAAAATTTTCACCTGATTATTACTTCCTGAATGGAGTATTTATCAAATCGTTCAATTAAATTGAAGGCGATTCGTATGTTACATTTTGCTCTTATGTACATAAATGTCACTGGACCCAACTTATCTGGCATAAAATTCAATAACCGGCCTTTTGGTCCTTAAATAAGGGTCGATGAGGTATAATAGACGTATGAATATACCTAATGCTCTAATGGTATTTAGGTTGCCTATTTAGCTAATCTTATTTCACGATTCTTATTTCTCGCATCATTATTTCATTATTATGGTGAACAGTGCATCAACTAATTTATTCATCGCGAAACCACAACGCATGCTATACTTTACGCAGCGGATCATAGGTTCCAACTGATGACTGGGGTTCACATCATGCATTAGAACTCATTGCTGACGGTTAAAAGTGACACCAAGTTGCAAACACCGCGTTACCTTGCTAAAATGAAGTTTAAATCTATACATGCACGAGCAGAATCCAGGATTTACATGTTAAAAGCCTAAAAGAGGTGGAAGCCGAGCAGAAAGTCATCATATGAGTCATTTTACGAATCATTTTACGAGGTATGATTCTGTTAGGATTAAACACTCATCACAAATTCATTGACTTCAGATGACAGATTCTATACATGTGTAGAGGCTATGTAAAAAAACATAGTTTATTAGGGCGGGGGTTAAGTTAACCGGTCGTATGAAAGTATACCAATGACCCCCTGCAGGGGGTCATTGGTATACTTTCATACGACCGGTTAACTTAACCTTACACTGCTTTTGCCAATTATCTCCAAAAAATTAGCTCAATTTTCCAAAGTTTGCCTTGACTCCCTTCGCTCCCCTCCTATTATTTTCATTTCACACTACGTTCAGGCGTTCGTGAACACGGGAGTGAATCTCATGTTGCAGTTCTTCCCTCCCTCGGGCCCGACTGACAAAGTTACCAAGGAATATGTGGACTTTGAGAAAGACATCGGCAAGGTACTATCTACTATTTGTATATCCCTTAATTCTACAGTACTGTTGTATGTTTTTGCACGGCGAATTTGTCTGTAAATTTACCTGGCAATTACATTGCTGTTTAATTTCACGTTATCTATCACTATCTGTATCATCTAATAACCAAAGATAGCAAGGATTTAAATAATGCACATCGTTCAAATATTGTGTGATCAATTTTCCAGCTGAACAAGTTGACAGTGGTTGTATTTGTTTCAATGACACATGTAGCGTAATCATTTGCAAATCCCTCCCTAACGCCTAACTGATTTCGTAACGTAGGAAATTTTCAAAAAAAGTAAAAAAGCAATATTGTACATATTATTGCACTATACAATTTTAACTTTTGAAATAAACATCCCTCATTCCAACAGGTGGTACTAAAGAGTCGGTTCATCATGAACGGGGTATGCGTTCAGTTCAAGGGATGGGTTGACATCAAGAGACTCGATGGCATTGCTAGACTGGAGTTCGACTACGATTTAGCAGATGTGAGTTAAAACTAAGTTATATTATCTCCAGTTTCTCAATCAAAAGGGCAATTTCCTTCATTCAGCATTCATACAATCCCCACAAAAAGCCCTTCACCAATGCCTTTTGTAAAACAAGAAAGGCGATTTTTATCAATTTTAATCGATTATTCACTGATTCAGCAAGAAGATAGGATGGTGAGAGCTAGGATCAGAGACTATGAAGAAAGACAGTTGAAGAACGAATTTTCTCTCGCTGTGAGTACTCAAGATAGCTTCTATGAAAGTATCAAATGAAACTGTCTAAAATCAGCGAAGTATCTAAAACAAGATGGGTCTTAAAATGGTTGCTTTACATCGTCTTACCTGGCTGAGTACCATCATGAACTCCTCGTCTCTTTCCTCCTTCACAACACTGTAATCTCAGAGTCCTCAGTTAATGCCGATCCAGAGCAACCAGCTGTCGTCGAGTACGGGTCCTGAAGCTTCCCGGTCCCACCACTTGCACCGATACAATCCCTACTAGCGGTGGGGAGCTCCAGGGGGCATAGGAACACTGCCCTCCAGATCCAACCACTTCTTCCAGCGATCCACTCATCCAGATCCAACTACCCACAGTCCACTTCTTCCAGTGATGCACAGATCCAGATCCAACTACCCACTCCGCAGTCCACTTCTTCCACTGATCCACTGAGTGGCAAGCCATCCGATAACATGCTGCTACTGCTAAGGAAGTTGCTGTTAGTGAAAGGAGAAGAAAAGAAGATAAGAGTTAGAATTATAGCGACATAATCGAGGGACAGACGATGTCGAGGCATTACGTATTGAGGGTACCTGAGTACCCTTTATTTGACAGATTGGTAGAATTATATAATTTTAATTTAATCTTATAGGAGTGAAGATTATCCACTTTTTGATGAGTAGGTCTTGTTCTACTATCATTGTCCATTAACCCTAAACCTCGATAGCCGATATTGGACATGTTTCAGAGAAGACATAACATAGTTTAATAGAAAGCTGAACATCTTTGTTAATTCATGATTGGTACTGAAACTTATAATGACATGATGTTTGACTGAACTTTTATTTTATCATATAGCTATCACCCAGTGAATGTATTTGTTTAAATTATCGTACGATTTCACGTATAATAAAGGATCAATTTTCTTTTGTTCGAATGAAATTGATAGTTGACGGCATACGATTGCTCAAATATCATGAAATAGACCCTAAATTGAGAATTTCAAGTTTGTCTCAGGCGTTATGCCACATGATATAAATAATATCATGCAAGAGCCAAATTCAAAACTTGAATGATGCAGTACAAAGATTTCGTACAAAACTAACACGAAACAGGCTTTCCAGATCAGAAGAAATTGCTGGGTTTGATTCGATATTTTCATTTAAAATCACGGGAAGGTTCTGCAAAGTGAGACTTTGAAGATATTGGGTGTCAGACGTGTGTTTTTCAAACATGTTTTTACGTAATCATCTAGGGGGAGGGTGTTATCAAATGATTCCGTTTGATTACGGGGAGGGGGTTTCGGTGGTTGATTATACTTGATCAAATATTCGACACAATTTTCACCACAAATTCTCGCCTCTCGGTATTTTTTGTCAAAATTTTCAGAAAACCGACTCAAAAGCAACATTTTTCACAACTTTTCTCAAAACTATGATAACGTTTGATTACGAGGGGGAAGGAGGGGGGTTTAAAATGGCCAAAAATTAAAAACGTAATCAATATGTGAACGATCCCTCATATGTCAAGGATCCCTGCTTATCGGTCGACATATCGAAAGGACTGATACGTATACTAAGATCAAGAAATAACTGGGTGGCTACTTTTCTGAGCCTTTATATCTGCATTCTGCAGTCATCACTCAGGAGAGACGTGGACTGAATACAACTGACGGCAGAGCTGAGTTGACCGTTTGCATTCATTGCTCGGCTTGTTTCTATAAACCCTACTCATGCAATTTCAATTCCATTCGACATGATGCTTTCCAATCACGAGCACACCTACCATGCCAGTCAGACTAAACCCATCACTTTCTCAGATACATTAACATTTTTATTCCAACGTCAACCTCTCCATCAAATTGAAATAGCACGAGAGGTTCTGTTGAATGTGATCATTCGATATTCGACTTTCGGTTCAATTTTAATCAGGCTTATGATAGTCAATCAGGAACCCGAAGTAAATTTCACGGTCACACAGCACAAAGCAAGAGCGTATCAAAAACGAGAAAATGAACGAATTTTCACACAAATTTGCAGTGCGCTGCGCGCACAATATAATATGGCGGCAAATTTGTGCGCGCAAATTCCAGAGTTTGCGCGGCACCCGGCCACACAATAAATATTTTGCGGCCTCCTGCATGTAAAACAAAATGGCAGCATTGTGCCACACTCACATTAATTGTCATGACAACAACCTCGAAATTAACCGTATTGCCGTGCCGGGGTGGATTCAAATTAATGAACATAACGAAGACGATTACCATGCGCACACAGACAGTAATATGTCCGAGTGCAGGTGTAGAGATTTAGATAGGTCGGCTGAATTTTAATCCCGCAGTTATGTAAGCAATGTTCGGGGCTGAAATTACCCGACCTTGCCCTAACTTGATCAATTATACGGGCATCCCATCTTAGAGACAATTTGTATTACATTCGGTATAATGAAAGCTACTTGGAAGGCTTATTTCAACTCGATCATACTGGCAGAGAAGATGGCTCTACAATTATAACACTGATTGGTTTTGCTATAGCCTAGAGGTACTGATGTAGTATATAGCAATACTGGGTGTATGTTACCATGGTAAATTACAACATATGATTTCCATCACCAAAACATGGAACATGCCCTCTACTGTTAGGAAGCCATGGTAACTTAATACTTCGGAATGTAAGGGTACATTCATGTCTCGTGTTGTCGGGGTCGCATTGTGTAGTACTCTACCAAAATCTACTAGCTCCCAAAATCAGTTCATGTGAAATAATTTTAAACATATTTTGCTTTCGAAGAAATCAGCATACACGACGTCATTAAGCCGCATGAAATTAAGCCTTTTGTAAGGTCCGATGCCTAATTACATGTAAAGATGTACGTAAGCTAGTAGTAAGTAAACTTCATTCCTAATTGCATGTACTTCCAATTAAACGAATATTGTATAAGTACGGGTGAAGATGTTCAAAAACGCTTACAATAAAGCCAAGCAGTCCGGCCGGCCAGCTATGAGCCTGTTGCTTCTTCAATATCCTTGTAGTATCTATTAATCGATTATCATTTTTATGATCACGAATAATATGCAAATTGTCTGTTAGGTATTCCAGTTGCGTGGTTGAGTGGTTCGACACTGAGGCTGAGCAGAGCCAGCTTTCCTGGAACTGGCCCGATTTTATTGACCATTTTATTATTCTACAAGTATGTAATAGCACCAATTCTCAGCAAGTAATTATCAAATCTAAGCAATCATGAGAAAATCATCAGTTCATCTATTCGGGACGATTGGTATGACGCACTTTTATCTGAAACACCTAGTTATGGTCTGATAGGGATAAATGCCCGACACAAAGTCTGCCATAGTGGTGTCAAGGAAACCAAAGAAACATGCTGTGACGTATGAACTCCGGAGTAACGTATTCTGACGTAAAGTGGTGTCAAGCATTCCTAGCATTGCACGCGTCATAGTGGTGTCATAAACTCCTTTTATAAGAGGCCGCCCCTACCATTTCTTCACTTCCACAACTGGGAGTGAAAATAAAAATAAAAATAAAAATAAAAATAAAATAAAATAAAATAAAATAAAAAAACAAAAAAATAAAAATAAAAATAAAATAAAATAAAAAATAAAAAAATAAAATAAAATAAAAATAAAAAATAAAAATAAAAATAAAAATAAAAATAAAAATAGTTCTGCGTCAGGATTTGTCACAGAACTGCGGCAGTTCTGCTGTTCTGTCAAAAACTGCAGCAGGTTCTGTCACAGAAGGTTCTGTCACAGAACTGCGGCGGTTCTGTCACAGAACTGCGGCGGTTCTGGTCAAAGAACTGCGGGTTATGTCACAGAACTGCAGGTTCTGTCAAAGAACTGCGGCGGTTCTGTCAAAGAACTGCGGCGGTTATGTCACAGAACTGCGGCGGTTCTGTCAAGAACCGGCGGTTCTGTCAAAGAACTGCGGCGGTTATGTCACAGAACTGCGGCGGTTCTGTCACCAGAACTGGCGTTCTATCAAGAACGGGCGGTTTGTCCGAACTGCAGCAGTTTCTGTCACAAACTGCAGCGGTTCTGTCACCGAACTGCAGCAGTTTCTCACAGAACTGCAGCGGTTCTGTCACTGAACTGCGGCGGTTCTGTCACTGAACAGCAGCAGGTTATGTCACAGAACTGCGGCGGTTCTGTCACTGAACAGCAGGTTATGTTACAAGAACTGCGGCGGTTCTGTCACAGAACTGCAGCGGTTCTGTTAAAGAACCCTCGGCGGTTCTGTCACAGAACAGCAGCAGGTTCTGTCACTGAACAGCAGCGGGGTCTAACTTCTAATCTGTTCTAACAGAGGATGTTTTTGTAACAGACTTAAACTATTTTTTCAGTGTTCAAATTACCTCATTTTTCTTTTCTTGCACCCATAGATCTGTATTACTCTCCGAAGTTAAATTTTGTTTCATGTTTCAAATGTACCGTCATAAAATTAAATACATATGTCATTAACTCATGTACATAACTTACCAGATACATTAAGATAACTACATCATTACGATACATGAAATTAACTACTGTAATTAAGTCCTTTCGAGGAATTGGTACTTAATTGTTATGTAAGCTAACGTATTTACCTGCATTAATGTAATCGGTGTGCTCAGGTGCTCTCAGCTCGCAAGATAAAATTCAATGTTCAAATAAGTTGCTCGATTAAATTTGATTAAAATATTAATATTGAATAGGTAGTAAGCTTTTGAAGGTCATGCTAATTTTGGATCCAGTAATACTGCCATATTCATTCAGTGAAACAAGAGACTAAGTGATAAATTGAAACACTTTTTAAACGGGTTTATTCATAATACTGTAATATATTATACTTAATTATGATTCAAATAATAACCATATATTATTGTGTTCATACAACAAATTGTTATTCATCATAAAAACAAGTTAATGTTAATTATGCGTAATAAAAACAAATAGGTGATTAATACTGAATTGAAAATTTTCGGCTATTTCGAATATTTATTTCGTGACTTTCGAAGAAAAAAACAAAAAAATATTAATATACAAACTCTGTTTCAATAAATAAAATAATGATCAGCATGCATCATTAAAATCGAATGACAATGAAAAATGGGTATCCAGCCCAAGACTTGTATACTTTAATCGTCGAATATCAGATTATTATAATGGTGCAGCTGCTTCAAAAAATTATACTTTGGTGTTTGCTATAAGTTCTAGATATATAAATGAATATAACATTTTTGATGATATTAACCATATTTCTGAATATTAATATACTAATTTTGAGAAAATTACTGTGCGATACAAACAGTATTGTATTATTGATGTTGGTGTAACAATTAAGTAATTAATAACTCAAAACAAATAGTTAATTTGTCCTTTAAGTTGTTGGTATATTACAACACGAAGCACTCAGGTGAGTGCATGAAACCGTTCAACAATGTCCCCATTCCTGCCTATCCTACAATATTACAATACAATACAATACAATACAATACAATACAATACAATACAATACAATACAATACAATACAATACAATACAATACAATACAGCCTATACAATACAATACAATACAATACAATACAATACAATAATACAATACAATACAGCCTATTAATACAATACAATACAACTAATACAATACAATACAGCCTAGTAATACAATACAATACAACTAATACAATACAATACAATACAATACAATACAGCCTACAATACAATACAATACAATACAATACAATACAATACAATACAACTAATTAATACAATACAATACAATACAATACAATACAATACAATACAATACAATACAATACAATACAGCCTGTACAATTTACAACAATACAATACAATATACAATACAATACAGCCCAATACAATACTAATACAAGCCTATACAATACAATACAATACAATACAATACAATACAATACAATACAATACAATACAATACAATACAAATACAATACACCTGATACAATACAATACAATACAATACAATACAATACAATACAATACAATACAATACAATTACAATACAATACAATACAATACAATACAATACAATACTGATACAATACAATACAATACAATACAATACAATACAATACAATACAATACAACTGTGTACAATACAATACAATACAATACAATACAATGTACAATACAATACAATACAATACAATACAATACAATACAATACAATACAATACAATACAATACAATACAATACAACCTATTACAATACAATACAATACAATACAATACAATACAATACAATACAATACAATACAATGTACAATACAATACAATACAATACAATACAATACAATACAATACAATACAATACAATACAATACAATACAATACAATACAATTACAATTACAATTACTGATACAATACAATACAATTATTTTATACTGACAATACAATACAATACAATACAATACAATACAATACAATACAATACAATACAATACAATACAATACAATACAATACAATACAATACAATACAATACAATACAATACAATACAATACAATACAATACAATACAATACAATACAATACAATACAATACAATACAATACAATACAATACAATGATGAATACAATACAATACAAATACAATACAATACAATACAATACAATACAATACAATACAATACAATACAATACAATACAATACAATACAATACAATACAATACAATACAATACATTAATACAATACAATACAATACAATACAATACAATACAATACAATACAATACAATACAGCCTGATACAATACAATACAATACAATACAATACAATACAATACAATACAATGCAATACAATACAATACAATACAATACAATGCAATACAATACAATACAATACAATACAATACAATGCAATACAATACAATACAATACAATACAGCTAATACAATACAGCTATTACAATACAATACAATACAATACAATACAATACAATACAATACAATACAATACAATACAATACAATACAATACAATACAATACAATACAATACAATACAATACAATACAATACAATACAATACAATACAATACAATACAATACAATACAATACAATACAATACAATACAATACAATACAATACAATACAATACAATACAATACAATACAATACAATACAATACAATACAATACAATACAATACAATACAATACAATACAATACAATACAATACAATACAATACAATACAATACAATACAATACACAATACAATACAATACAATACAATACAATACAATACAATACAATACAATACAATACAATACAATACAATACAATACAATACAATACAATACAATACAATACAATACAATACAATACAATACAATACAATACAATACAATACAATACAATACAATACAATACAATACAATACAATACAATACAATACAATACAATACAATACAATACAATACAATACAATACAATACAATACAATACAATACAATACAATACAATACAATACAATACAATACAATACAATACAATACAATACAATACAATACAATACAATACAATACAATACAATACAATACAATACAATACAATACAATACAATACAATACAATACAATACAATACAATACAATACAATACAATACAATACAATACAATACAATACAATACAATACAATACAATACAGGTGGCAGCTTGATGGGAAGATTAGAGGAAAAAAGGCAGTTCAACTTCAACAACTAACTTCATTGAGCTATGACAATGACTTCATCTTAACCGCCTATTTTCCAATAGGTGGCAACATGATGGGAGGCTCAGTGTCGACTGCCGCCTCCTACGGGTACCGGGAGTCTTACTCCGAAGCTGAGATGAGTGCTCGGTGGTACGTTAAGGGGGGTGACACGACCAAGTGGCTGAAGAAGGACTTCAGTGTGGAGTCACTAGATGCTGAGGTGGCTGAGGTTCAGGCGGCGTGGAGCGAAACGATAAACGATCAGAATCTTCATGGGTTCAATTTCGAGCTGGGGTACATGTGGGATCTGGTGAAGGAGGTGGATATGGCTAAGGGGCTGGAGTATCAGGCCTATCTGGAGAACAAGTGGAAAATACAAGCATCCGAATTTACTCCTAAACAGTTTCTAGGTATGGTATAAATATCCAAGATAGAAACAATCTTCCTCAAACGTAGACATGGTGATAAACAAATGACAACTGTGTCTCCATTATAATCGAACCTTTTTATTTTCTATTTTTTGCTGACCATGAGTTGTTGTCAACTAATATGAAACTATGACATCGATAGTTAGTATATAGTATATAGAATTATACAGTATTTTACAGAATCATTTTACAGAAGTACAGTATTTTACAGAAGAAGTACAGTATTTTACAGAAGTAGAAGTATACAGTATTTACAGTATACATTGAACTAAACTTATACCCTCCTCTTTTATTCCTTGTTTTCCGCAGCCTCCGACGGACCCGCTCTCATTGAGGCTTTCCGCATCAAGGTCTCAGATAGGGACCACGCCGGCTCCAGTGGGAATATAAGGATGGGGGTCCGACAGGGAGGCAGAAAATCTTGCCGAACTGTCAGAAACCTCTTTGAAAGACCCAAGAGGAACTGGCGATACGCCAGGACCAACGCAGAGAAGTTCGGTACATGCAGGTTCACCGAGTTCGATCCGAGGGAGACCATCGAGATCCAGCTGCTCTCTGACTCAGGTGACGATATAAACAGTAAAATGCTTAGTTGATCTGTAGTTCTGTAGAGAAACGGAATAAGTAGACTTATACACGTATTACGGGCCGAACTCTCGCCCTTCCTACAGATTTACCTAAATACAAAGTAAAACAATTAAGCGTAACATCTGTTTTTCTTTAATCTAGAAAAACTTCCGGAGGATATGCAGACTATGCATTACATAATATATTCTGAACTATTGTCCCTTAAATAGTCTCGAATTTGGTAAAATATATAAATTCTGCCAATTATTGGACTTACTTTACTACCAGGAAAATACCAGCTGAATACATATTTTGTATACCATGTTCTCAAAATCTAGCTTCGTTATAAGGTTATATATTGTATGACTCTCAGGCGATGATGCCTACATTGACAGTGCTGGTATCAAGATAGACGGAGAATGGAGGGACTGGGTAGACCATCACGTTAAAGTAAACAAGCACGGATCTGGGAGCGAGTGGAGGGTCGTCCACACTTAACGTAAGTTGTAAATATATTTGGGGTCGTATGAAAGTATACCAATGACCCCTACTGAACTCCTGGTGAACCCCAGCTGACCCCCTACTGACCCCATGGACTATATATATAGATGAATAACCTTTTATTAGGGATTCCTTTATGGCAAAACTTTGGGTTTTTGGATCTCTCCAAGATCTCAACGTATTTAAATAGGTCTGTTTTGGATAGGGTTGTGAAATATACCGCGTGTCTAAAAAAGTGAACAAAAGCAGAGCTCTATAACTTTTGTTGTGTTAATTGGAGTTTTATGATGGCATTTTGGGATGTCATATTGTCATAGGTAAATAGGTTTAGACCCTTCAGATAGGGTTTAGGAATATCAAGATTATAAGTATTTACACAGAATGTAAACCTGACGACAGCTGTGCCTTTCTAATATTTTATTTTGAAAGTTTTAAGAGCTCGCCTCGCCGGTGTTTTCCCGGGTTGTTAAAAGGATGTGCTCTACAAGATAGAGTAGGGAGTTAGGAGCTTTGCTCCCATGTTGGTAAATTTGTGTAACGTGAACTGCTGATGGGCACAGTTTCCGGGTTATCTACAGCGGGGCAAGTTACCACCAATAAGAGCCCACTGTGGTTATCCTGTGACTCTCGAAATCAGCTGAGATCTTTGCCATCACAAAGACTTGGTTTCTCACGAGAGTTTTAGATTGTTTTCATCGACTCCTTGAGTTAGCTTCGAGTGAGAGACCAGGTCCTGGGATATTCAGTGTTCTTAGACAGTTCCGAAAAAACAGCTTTCTTAAGAGTTCTTAAAATCAGTACTCTTAGGAGTTCCTAAAATCAGTATACCCTAGGAGTCCCTAAAGCTTTCCGAATACAGTTTGAATTTTGGTTCTATGTAAAATTATGCTTCGATCACCTCCATCATCCTTTTATCAGCTATGTCCTGCCATTTGTTTGTCCAATGATCGTTTCATATTCATGGTCTGTCCATTGAAATTAAAAGTTACAAATTCGATCGCAGCCTATGCCCTATACCTATATAACTGCAGGGATAGTTTGATAAACTTGCAAATCATCTTACTGCTAACTTAGCGGCACAACCGCAGGCGTGCAATAAATTATGAACTTTTCTCGTAAATTCCATAATTTTTCAGTCGACCAGACAACGGTGAACCGGACCATTCGAATCCCGTTGAACGGAATTCGAATGGTTGGATATGGACATGTTTGGACTTTAGTGAGTAAGAATAGAACCCTCATCTTTGGGATGGGATTTTCGAAAGAGAACTGTGGTATCGTGATATTCTTAGTTATTCAAAAATGAATGCCTTAATATGGACTGACATAATTTTTCAGATCGATTTTTTGATGATTAAAATTTTTAAATTAATTTTAAGCATGAATATTACTTTTCCTTTCTGAATTCAATGAAATAATTGATTTTCAAATGCAAATAATTGCGGGTTCATGGGAAGGACTAGGCTTCTTCGATTGAGAATGAGAGGGGGAATGAAGGGTGGAGGAATTCCCCTTCCACCCCTGCATTACCCCTCTCATTCTCAATCCTCGTATCTGAATTTAAAAAAATCGAAGAAGCCTTTACGTTAACCCCGCATCCATTCCCCAAATTCCTCTAAGGGGAATCTGGGGAATGGATTTGGGGTTAACAAAGGATAATTTGGAAGAGTAGAAAGGGAAATTTTGGGATGAGGGTTAAAAGGGACGGGGATGGAGAAATGAAATTTTCCTCATTTAGCCACAGCTCGATAATCAGTGGCTAAATCCCGGCCAAATAATCATTCATGAATATATTCTTGATTAATAACCGCTCAATTAACCTGGTAAGTTATACTAATTGACACACTGATATTGCTAATTATAGGTTGAAGATTATAATCAATTAGAAATCAATTAGAACTTCAGACTCCCCAAATGTCGTTATTTTCCAAGCTTTTGCTCCAAGTCCACTTTACACTGCAATAGATAATTGTCAATTAATAGGTCCCGAGGCAGGTTCGAAGAGCTGTGATCGATGAAGGTCGCAATTATGAATGATGAACTGAGACATGACTTAGGAAACTGGAAATGAACCATATTCTGTGAAAACAGACAGTGATACTGGAATAGGTTTTGCTCTGAGAGCTAGGTGTTACAAAGAGAGACTCAGTCGCCAAAGTAATGGGGACCAATCATTTGAAATTCATGACTGCAACAAAGAGTCAAAGAGCTATATAAATTCCGAGGTGGGATGAGTGGCTTCCATGTTTACATTCTAATGAGTGATGAAGGGACTCCTTTACAGGGCCTCTAATTGGACTTTGCCTAGTTTACACTCTAATGAAACGTGAAGGGACTCCTTTACAGGGCCTCTAATTGGTCGTATGAAAGTATACCAATGACCCCCTACTGACCCCCTGATGACCCCCTACTGAACCCCTGTAGAGGGTCAGCAGGGGGTCAGTATAGGGGGTCAGCAGGGGGTCAGTAGGGGTTCATTGGTATACTTTCATATGACCGCCTAATAACACTATCTGATTGGGCAAGGAGAAATAACGGAGTGGTAAGACAAGCGTGAGTTCCAATATCACAATATCATTGTGGTAACATGCTCACAACATGTTATGAGGCTGGTGGTCTGGTGGATCTGATGAAAAGTTTTTAGACATACAGCACAGAACAACGGACAATGGGCATGAGTTGCTATTTCAAAATGATTGTGCAAATCACTGGTCGAAAACAGACAATTTGTTAATCATGCAGATTGAAAATGTGCATATTGACATATTTAGAGGATGTGCGCATAAAGTCACAGTGCCTTAGGTGTCTCGAACTTTTGAGCTGCGGCTGGGTACTTTTTGCCAGCGCCTTAAAAAGTACTGGTGCAATAAATACGTCGCGTCTCAAAAGGTCGAGACACCGTACGGTATCAGTATTGAAACTGCACGATCTCACGATGCAACCCCCTGGATAAATTCGATCAACGTGGAAACATCAATATATATAAGATCCACACAAAAAATATAGAAAAACCGCATGAATATAAATTGCGATATTCTAAAGCACTTACTGAGGACTTTGGCGGCACACTTGGTGTTGGCAGTTCCATCTCCCTCGACCCCGAATGAGGTGTACTTCCAGCAACCCTTGCTATCGCTGGTAGACTCCGGGGTTTTCCAGGCGAATGCGGCACATTCTGGGTCAGCATCGCAGTCCTCCATACAGTCCCGGTTACTTTGGTACTTTCTGCCGGCATTATTCCCGGGGGAGGCGCCGCCCCGACATGCCCCATCCGTTACTCGGTAGTTTGCTGAGGGGTAAGGAAATTAAAAACATGAACTTATAAAGGGTGCCATCTGACAATTCTTAATATAATCTCACGTAATCTCAAGTTTTACCTCGCGAAAGTGTCCCAACCTTCGAGGCACGGCATGTTACGCCGCACTTTGGCACTCCTTTGCAGTGCGTGACAGTGCACAAAGCAATAATTGCTCAGTATGCAAAACATAATGGAGCACATTGTGCGCTAATTGTGCGATAATTGTGCGCTAATTGTGCGCTAATTGTGCACACCGTTAAATAGTACCAACGCACGGTGTATAAGTACGCTGCGCCTCAAAAGGTCGAGACACCACGGTAAAGTGTCGTCTGTATAACTTATAATCTTATGAGGACCTTACTCTCGATATATCTGATGAGGACCTACCGATAGTTTTGGAGTAACAAGTACATTGCTCGGTAATATCTGGGTCTCCCGTCGCGAATGGTGAGGTGTATGTCCAGCACTTGTCTTCATGCACGGAGCTGAGGAAGATTTCTATGAATGATACAACACTACCCGCAAGACCACTCCCGGTCTCGTTTTAGCGACCGTGTAAGTTTGGTTATACTGTCTCCACTGTCTCCACTGTCCTAAAAAGCTTGAAATGAGCTGTGGGTCTAATCCGGATAGGTCCCTCAGGTTGCACTGGACGTGATAAAAGCTCTATAATATCTATTGTTTTCTCCAGCTCAGTTGATTTTCTCACCTGAAAGCAAATCCGTAGCACTCGGGATCGGCAGAACATTTAGCCTCGCAGTCGGTAGTGGACCTAAGGTGACGATCCCTTCCTGCCGGCTCATCCTCAGATCCAGGTTTTAAGCCACCTCGACACGGGCCAACGCTCTGAGTATAGCTCGCAGAGACTGAAAATAAAATGGGATAGCGTGATACCCGAACTAATTCGCGTATTTGAGCATCATTCAATACGTACCGCAGAAGCAGTACTCACTAGACCCACAGCAGTGTAAGGAGAGCAAGTTCAATGACACTCCAATGATAGGGATATTGCAATAAAAGTTTCTAACCATGAAAGAATGAAGGTTGTGGGTGAAAGAGAAAACGGGGATTGATAAGTAAATACACATCCAAGGCTGGACCGCCCAGCTCAGAGAGAAAGGGGGGGGGGGGTCGAACACAGAGGTCAGTGAAAATGGAATATATAATTTCTCTTACATTTCTTCATGAAGCAGCGCTTGCTGCCGTTCCCATCCCCAGTAGCTCCCACTGAAGTATACATCCAGCACTCCTTCTCATCTTGGTAGACGTTCTTAAACGGAACTGTGTACGAAAACCCGGAGCAGTTAGGGTCCTCCAGACATTTAGACTCGCAAATGAGATGGACATGTCGTGTTTGACCGGCGTTGTTATCTGGCGTGGCTCCACCACGGCAGAACCCAACGGTTTCTTCGAAATCATCTGAACAGAAGTTATGTTCACTTAATAAACGTGTTATACTATCAAATCTGACTGAATCATAGAACCGTGATTATCACTATAATTATTCATCGGTGTATTCCCGCCCTGGCCAGGGCGGTAACCCCCCGCGGTAATAAAAAAAAACTGGCCAGGGGTATAAGTTAGAGATTTGAGTGTCACAGGGTGATATAAGATTAATAATAATAATAAGATATAAGATATATCATGATAATTGGGAGCAAATTTGAAAAGCCGAGATCTCAAGAACGGGATATGGTAGAGCCATGATCGAGGTCAGGTTTTGTTGATCTAAGATGGGAAAATGTTATAGGCTATAAGAGAAGTTCTGGTGACGTCATTTTCACGTCACTATGACGTCATCAACTTAGCGAAATTTTATTCCTTTTTTAGCGAGAATAGGCCATCTTTATGCGCATTTTTCACCAAGAAGGAATGGAGATAGCTCAAAAATGTTGAAAAATCGTTAGTTGGAAATTTAAAGAGCTTTCGGAAAATCATACGGATCATTGGGCTATCTCGATTTTTCATCGAGATATACGCGATTTTCTAAGGTACGGTGAAAAATCAATTTCAAAATTTTAGGAGAAAAACTTAAACGAGTGATATGTCAAGAACTGCAGCTTATCTTGATGAGATGAGATGAGATGAGACCGGTCAAAGTATGTTGCACTAAGGCGGAATTGTCTTAAAGGCTATATGGGAAGTTGGTTTGAGCTTATTTGGGTGCTGTGATGACGTCATCAAAATCGCGTAAAACCACTAAAATAGCGTATTTTGTGATAGAACGTTATTTTGCGCTACTTTTACATCTCCAACTCATAGAGTTTTCATCGGATTATGTGGGTCAGAATAACGGGAGTCCAAATAACGGGGGTCCGAATAACGGGGGTCCGAATAACGGGGGTCCGAATAACGGGGGTCCGAATAACGGGGGTCCGAATATCGGGGGTCTGAGTAACGGAGGTCCGAATAACGGGAGTCCCAATAACGGGGGTCCCAATAACGGGGAAATATACGATGGACTAGTGAAGCACGTGAGTTCACGCGGACGTTTTGTAGAAATTAGGGGATTTGAAGAAATTGATATTTACACAGGATTTTCGACTTGATTATGTTGAAATGAGTTTAAATACGACTAATGCACATGAAATTATATCTGGTTGCCATATTTTAGCACGTGAGTACACACGGACGTTTTGTAGAAATTAGGGGATATGAAGAAATTGATATTTACACGGGATTTTCGACTTGGTTACGAATAACTTAGTTTTGGACTTCCTCAGGGTGATTTATGTGGGTTAGATCAGACTTGCGTGTTGGCTAGTAACGAGGGTCTGACTTACGTGAGGGCGTTACGTGGGTCGAAACTGCCTTTGGGCAAGTAACATGGGTTCAAACTACATACATTCAGTTAAGATATCACCAATTAAAACCATTGGACGGTTGGTCTAACCCCCCGCGGGTTTGATGTGACAACGGAACCTGAAAAGAGACAAAATGGGCTGATCACATCCAAACCAGCGGGGGGTTACTAGACCAACCGTCCAACGGTTTTGGTGGTATTATAAGTATACACACATAGATAGACACCGACATTATGATAGAATAGAGTAGCTCTATAGTCTAAAGATTCCTAGGTTTCAATGGACCATCAATAACACACCAGTAATGTTATACACTCACCATTTCGTTCACAAAGAGTCCCATAAGCAAAGCTAGCTCTCCCTGTCGGGTGATCATTGAAGCAGACTTCACTACTGGAAGGATTCCAATGATTCTCGTCCACAGCACACCCCTTGGGGGTGTGGTCACCCCAGTTGCTGCATTCTTCATTGTAATTAGCGATGTTGGTTATCTTAGAAGCAGCCCTGCAGTCAGCGGAGTTTGTTATTTTCCTGCTGTTCGGTGGGCAGTGGTTGGTGCCTAGCCATCCTGGGGAGAGGTGGGTTGATAAGTGAGTGGGTGCTAGAGTATCTAGTTGGAATCTAATTAAACCTTGTTGATATGAGAGATTAAAAGTTACCCCCAATCGCATTACATATTGGAATGAAATTGGAATGAAATTGCTAAATTGGAATGAAATTATATTGGGTTATTGCAGGGTTATTGACGTTCCATTTGTCTTGAAAGAAATTCTAATCAAGCATCGACCGAGATCCCCCAATCTCCCAATCAAAATGAAGCATTCAAGCATTCAGTTGCAACTATTGCAATGCAACTGAATGCTTCATAAGTGGTTGAGTAAATGACTGAAATTCTGTAAACTATTCGCAACACTGACCTCGAACGTAGCGGTCTCGCGGGGTCCACTCTCCTGTGAAAATAATCCATTATAATTTCATCTTGTGCAAGAAATTGAAGAAAAACAATTCTATCACCCAAAATTTAATTTTCGGTTGAAAACTAGTCAAAGACTCTCTGCGGCATATGGTGGCCAACTCAAAAAAGGGGGAAGTGTGGGCCCATTGACGAGCACATCACCTGAGGGAATCTGGGAGTGAGAGGTTGTCGATATGTGGCTTCTCTTGCAGCATGAGCACATGATGAGACTCAGAAAGTCCATTGATGATAGGATTGACTTGATAATCGATCAAGTTTTTAAAGATTCAAAACGACACAACTTAAATAGAGCTACACCATATTCTCCTCTTAAGGCACACCATAAATCTTAGAATAATGATTTTCAATAACCTTACATATCACAGCAATATAGTTACTAGTTAGGTCTTTACATCTGACACCACACACTCAATTTATAGCTTAGAAACTAAAACTGAACAATGCTTCTACAGTGCTACAAGAATCGACGAATTACTTCAATAAAAAACGCGTGTGATTGTTTCAAACAAACCTGTTTCAATCAGGAAAGTTTCGACTTTTCGAGACATGCTTGTAGAAAAACACCTTTCAATAAATTGTTCTATATAAACTAACGAAGAGTCCGGAACAAGATCTTTTGTTGTAATCGTAAGCAGAACATGTGGTATACAATAGTGACACAACAGCTGATGCACGTCATATTAGCTTCGTAAGAGTGTATACTTGAAAAAACAAGCGAGTATCAATGCTTGCCGAAGGTCAATCAACATTAACATTTAAGAGTTAAAGCGCTAGGATCTATATAGTCCAGAAAGCTTCAGGAGTTGAGTAATCTATTATTTCAGGAATGATGAGTATACGAATGAGTTGCCCACTAGCACAGAGAACTACTGAAGTACTGAGGAGTGAATAATTTTGTAAATCAATTTGGACTTCTGGACAAATTCAAAACAAGAATATTTGATTATTTGGACAATTCGGTTTCAATGAAGCTAAAAAGTATAAAGATACCTTACAAGACATATTCATGAGGTACGAAATTTTGAGACTTTTAGACAGTCAAAAACTTCGAAATCAAGTCAATGAAAGAATGAAAGTACGACCTTGAAATTGAATTTACAAAAGAAACATAAAATTTTGAATTTGACCAGTCAAAAAGACCATTTTTAGGCTTTTTTCTTATAATATGCACTATGCAGATACAATACCCGCTACGAAACGGGAATAACAGCGACGCAATTTAGATCGATTTAGTATAAATATGTTGCGAGATTAGAGAATCTAATCTAACTCTACAACCATAAACGAGGAGCTCAATACGCAAGAAATGACAAAGAACGTCGGCAATTTATTTGCACATGTTGTTTTTATAACAACAGTGCCGCTGTTATCAACAGCGGTACCTTGTAAACACCGGTACCTTGTTAACACCGGTACCTTGTTAACACCGGTACCTTGTTAACACCGGTACCTTGTTAACACCGGTACCTTGTTAACACCGGTACCTTGTTAACACCGGTACCTTTTCAACAACGGTACCTTACTAACACCGGTACCTTGTTAACACCGGTACCTTGTTAACACCGGTACCTTGTTAACACCGGTACCTTGCAAACAACGCTACCTTGTTAACAACGGTACCTTGCTGACAACGGTACCTTGCTGACAACGGTACCTTGCTGACAACGGTACCTTGCTGACAACGGTACCTTGCTGACAACGGTACCTTGCTAACAACGATACCTTGCTAACACCGGTACCTTGTTAACAACGGTACATCGTTTACAACGGTACCTTGTTAACAACGGTACCGTGTTTACAACGGTACCTTGTTAACAACGGTACCTTGTTAACAACGATACCTTGTTAACAACGGTACCTTGTTAACAACGGTACCTTGCTGACAACGGTACCTTGCTGACAACGGTACCTTGCTGACAACGGTACCTTGCTGACAACGGTACCTAGCTGACAACGGTACCTTGCTGACAACGGTACCTTGCTGACAACGGTACCTTGCTGACAACGGTACCTTGCTAACAACGATACCTTGCTAACACCGGTACCTTGTTAACAACGGTACATCGTTTACAACGGTACCTTGTTAACAACGGTACCGTGTTTACAACGGTACCTTGTTAACAACGGTACCTTGTTAACAACGATACCTTGTTAACAACGGTACCTTGTTAACACCGGTACCTTGCAAACAACGCTACCTTGTTAACAACGGTACCTTGCTGACAACGGTACCTTGCTGACAACGGTACCTTGCTGACAACGGTACCTTGCTAACAACGGTACCTTGCTAACACCGGTACCTTGTTAACAACGGTACCTTGTGAACAACGGTACCTTGTGAACAACGGTACCTTGTTAACAACGGTACCTTGTTAGCAACGGTACCTTGTTAACAACGATGCCTTGTTAACAACGGTACCTTGTTAACAACGGTACCTTGTTAACAACGGTACCTTGTTAACAACGGTACCTTGTTAACAACGGTACCTTGTTTACAACGGTACCTTATTAACAACGGTACCTTATTTACAACGGTACCTTATTTACAACGGTACCTTATTTACAACGGTACCTTACTATTAACAACAACTTAAGCAAAACAAGACAAGGAAGCAAGGCAACTCAACAAGAGAATCAAATGAAATAATGACGAGAACTGCAACACAGGTCATTATATATGCCCGTTGACACCACTCAGTCATCGATGACGAACAGCGACGTATGCTCATTCCACATACCAACTCTATGACGTTGACACCACTCAGTATCCAATCAAGCATGACGAATAGCGTGATGTGCACATACCAGCTCTGTGACGTTGACACCACTCTGCACCATATTAAGCGTGACGAATAGCTACGTTTGCACATTCCACATACCAACCGTATGACGTTGACACCACTGAGCACCCAATCAGACATGACGAATAGCTACAGTTTTACAGTTATACATTAACGGTTAATAATAGGTAAATCATTCTTGATATGAATCGTTCTTGATATGAAAAGTGCGATAACAGATATCCTGGGAGTTTATCACTCTCCCCCGAATGGCCTTTTCAAAAAATTTGTAGTAATTCAACGGTAGTAATTGAAATTTAACATTAGTAATTCAAAAGTTGGGAATAGTAATTCAACTATTCAACACTTGAACTAGTTACACTGCAGGTAATATACTAGAGTAGCCCAGACTAAGTCAGTATGCAACATTCGAGTGGACAAAGTTGCTCAACGGTTTTTGGTAGTTCTAACTGTCCTTTATCAGAAAAATTAACTGCCCTTCCGTGAATCGACGTCATGGGGGGTGCTAGGGCCACGCCCATTTTTCGCATGGTTAAACGGCTGTAACTCCGGTTCCTTTTGGAGTTGGGAGCAAACCAACCACCTTAAAATGACCGCAATGGACACATTATGTCAGGCGGATGATGGTTCTGAAGCCCTCAGACCTTTCGTTTTCGAGTTACAGCCAAAAAACTGATTTTTCGTCACCCGCGAGCCAACGCAAGGTAAAAATCGTACCTTTCATTCCTTTTGGAGTAGGGCATGAACCAACCAGGTTAAAATAACCGCTATCACCTAATTATTTGGGATAGATGATGGTTTTGAAGCCATACGACCTTCTATTTTGTAGAAAATGCACAAAAAAGAGATTTAAGCAGCTACATAGCCATCGAACCTTATCGAAACTAATATATATATATATATATATATATAGTTTAAATTTCATCAGTACTCAAATAAAACAACATTTAAGATGTCTGTAACTTCGAATTGTGCAATCTTCTGTGGATCATTATAGCTAAAAGACAATGTAACGAATTAGTATAACATGCTGATACAATATATAACTGGAAAAGTCAAGTGATGACGTACGGTCAGAGCACAAACTACAATGGTTATAACAATCTCAATGAATCTAAATACATCAAAAGGAAAATCTTACAATATCAATGAATTTCTAACATCTAAAAGAATACAATATCAAAATATAACAACATCATGAAAACATCAAACTTGAATACAACTGAAAACTGAATTGAATAAATTAGAATCAATAAATTAGTAAACGAATATAAAAGAATCAGTAGAATACCACATGCAATACATGAAATATTGACCTGCAGATTCAAAATAATAAACAAAATTAAGAAAGTACTGATAGAAGGGATTTAGGAATGCTCTAGTGCCTATCTAAAGTCATGGGATTATTTGCCTTGTGCACGCTTATTGGCTATTATGCGTTCATTACGTAAGTTCAGCCCTCCATCTGATTCGAAAGTTTTAAGTTGGTGCTGCCAATAAGCTTCTTTTTTGCTAAGTTTATTAGTGATGCTTTCAGGGGTATCCCATGGCTCAGGCTTGACCTTATCTACAAGAGTGACTTTAAGCTCTAATGCTAGGGTAGCATTGTATTGTGCTTGATTGTCTATCCTAAATTTATGGGCCTTGTCTTGGTTATAGTGAACAGCTACCCTACAACTATTTATGTTTTTCTTAATGTGGCTTTTATGATTAGAAAAACGTAACTTCATAGTGCTATCAGTACTCCCTACATTCTGTTTGTTACACACTAGGTCAGTTATAACATAAATTACATGCAGATCTTCACAAGATATAGATTGGTTAATATTATGGAATTGTTTGGTTGATAAAGACTGTATTCTAACAGTATTCTCAGATAAAAAGAATTTACATAAATTACATTTGCCACAATTTATATTACCTAAAGGATTAGTAGCCCTTATGTCAGTGTTCTCTCGAGAATATCGGGAGTGTACCAGTGAATCCCCTATAGTCTTAGCCTTTCTGAAAGTCACAAAGATTTTATCTTTGGAAACTACATCTTTCAGAGTATCATCCAAGTCCAGAAGGTGCTTGTGTTTATTAACTGCTCTAGTAGCACCTGCAAAACTTGGATGAAAGTCCAAAACCAAGGGAATCCTCCTGCCACACTCCTTACTCTCAATGGTGAAACTGATTTCAGGGTCTCCTATGAGGTCCAGTCTGTCTAAATTATCACAGTTATTGAATTCTGTAGAAATAAAATCTAAATTATAACCTCTATGTACAAAATGCTGAGAATGAGAAAGTTTATGTTTCAAATACTCAGATTCCTCTGAACAAATTCTTTTGATCCTCTTGGCTACTCCTTGAGGAATATTGGTGCACACATGCTTCGGATGACAAGAGTTTGGGTTGAGATAAGCATGTGTGTCTGAGGGTTTGGTGTAGAGTGTAGTATGAATCAAAGAGTCTTTTATATACACTCTGGTGTCAAGATATTCAATGCCCTCTGAAGGGTCTTCTGCAAAGTTCATAGTAAATTTGATTTTTGGATGAAGAGTGTTGATCCATGCATGAAATTCATGAAGTTTTTCAATACCCATCACCCAAGGACAGAAGATATCATCTTTGAACCTACACCACAAGGCTATGGTGAAATCTTCGTTGCTATTGATGATAACATCAATAGGGTGCATAGCTATGTCCGCATATGAGCATGCATTATGAGGACCCATAGCAGTACCATTATTTTGAACAAAAGCAACATTATTGAAGAAAGATATATTGTTTTCCAAGGTAATCCTAGTAGCCTCTAGGATACTTGTGGTGCTAGGAAACAACACATCTCTCTTTTCCAACAAGTCTTTGCATGCCTTTAAACCCATGACATTATCAATGCTGGGGAACATAGCCACTATGTCCCAACTTACTAAAATGATATCACTGATTTTATCACTTTGACAAAGATTAAATTTATGAATTTGATACAAGAAATCTGATGAGTCTTTCAAAATATATATATATATATATATATATATATATATATATTTCTTTCTCCTCCACCAACTCTAGGACGTAAGGTCCATCCGTTAGCAACGGTTGCTAGCCCTTCAGATCGTGTAGAATCGATGTAGCTTTATCATGACATCTGATCTCTATGGTGACAAGTCGATATTGACCACGCCCTTTTTTAAGGTCACGCGCACGCTTGATATTTCATAACTTGGCTCAGGAAGGTCATAGGACGTAGATCCCCTCTTTTGAGCACCAACGAAGCTCAAAGGCCATGTTTGTAAACAAATTGTACCTTAGCATATGCTTTAAATGCTCAGAAAGAGAGTTATAGGCGAAAAGCTGATTTTTTGGGGCACCAGCTGGATAGCAGAGTCGATTTTTGTATCTTGGCCCAGTAAAGTCGTAGAGAATTCGTTTTGGGCGCGAATGAATTGTAATAGCCATGTTTATACAGTACAACTTGTCAATAAAAATATACCCTAAAATGTTCAGTAAGAGAGTTATGGGCGAAAAACTGATTTTTTGGGTATCCATAGGGCAAAGAGTAGGCGATTATTGTACCTTAGCCCAGGAAGATTTCAGAGACTTCACTTTGGGCGCAAACAGAGTGCAATTGTCATACTGTTTTATGTACAACTTGTTAGTAAGCATATGCCCTTCAATGATCAGGAAGGGAGTTGTGGGCGAAAAACTGATTTTTGGGCACATGTGGTGCATAGTACCTACCTATAATTGTACCCATTGTCCGCTTCCAATAAGGACCCAATTTGACAACCTGCTGTAGGCAGCCCGTGGTCCAATCTAGTATTAAGTTTGAGTTCGATGTAGTGTAACCTGAAACTGAAGGTAGATCAGGAATGCTTCTCAAGAGGCTTCCAAGTTGAGGATGATCAAGGCAAGAGGTGGGATGTCAGTTTTGATTTGAATGCCTCGAAGGATGGAGGACTTTTTGGAACAACATTCCATAAACACTGACCAAGAATGGCAGATGAGTGACTGTACAGCGATTATGTGAGAGTTGTTGCCTTCGTAGAGTCTTTGTATTGGTATTTAAGAGTATAAGAAGCCTGATAGCCATACAGTTTATACTTTTACATACGAATTTCTGAACAATTTCTATAATTAATGTTCTTTAAAGTTTTACATGCTGTAATCATTGGATGTCCTACTGGGAAGTGTGAATCTAAGACATCAAGAAACTGGAATCCATCTAACATGCTTTTACATGCAACATCATTGGATATCCTTCTGAGAAAGGTTGAAGAGGCTTGGTCTGATGTCCCTCGAGAGGCGTAGAGAGCGTTATGTGATAATGCACAATGCATATGTGAACGATCTGGCAGTGTGCTATACGAAACGACCTAGGATTCTTCATCTAATATGATCACCCTTGACTTAGAAGCTGCTATTTTAAAGTACACCCAATGAATAAAAAGGCAGGAGCCCTCATGAAATCGATGAATGATCACTCATTTGCCGTGCTTGGTCTGAGGTTGTGGAATGTTGTTCCAAAAGACAATTAAGTCCTCCATCCTTCGAGGCATTCAAATCACCTCTTGCCTTGACCATCCTCAAGTTGGAAGCCTCTTGAGAAGCAATCCTGATCTACCTCCAGTTCCAGGTAACACTGGGGGGGGGGGTAAGGCAAACTTTGGCAAACTTTGGCAAACGCTTCCACTTTTTTGAGTTTGCCAAAAAAAGTGTTTGCCAAAGTTTGCTATAGTTTGCCAAAGTTTACAAAATTTGCCAAAGTTTGCCAAAAATACCCCAAAAATTTTGTTATTTCTCATTTCTTTCCACTATGCATGCAGGACGTGTGCATAATGGTTTTTGAGGGTGCTGAATCGATTTCCTATGCTTAATTTTCATTCATACCTTCCCCTTCGAGGCTTTACTAGTGTCCACGCCTGGACCTTCCCTCTGCAAGCACCCCATTGTTTACAAAACGGTATCGTAAAGGACCAGGTTTAGAAATCTTCGAGATCATTTTGGTTCAAGAAAAGAGATCTTTATAACTCCCAGTCATGGATCCATGTATCTACTATCTAGTACTAGTTCATCAGATAACGTGTCTTCGGCAAAATTGTAGCACAGGAACATGACCAACATTAGCCTCCATTAGCATCCATGGAGGCTGAGTGGAGGCTTATTTCAAGAATAAGCCTCCATAAGACTTGGAGGCTAATGGTTGCAATAGGCTAATTTTCGAAAAATAGCCTCCACTGTGGTGGCTATTTAGCCTCCACTGTGATGGCTATTTAGCCTCCATTAGCCTCCACTCAGCCTCAATGGAGGCTAAAATTTTGGATTCACCTTCATTAGCCTCCATTAACCTCAACGGAAAATAAAATACAACATTTTCGTGAAGGCTAAAGCTTTAATTTATGGAGGCTAGTGGAGGCTATTTGGAGGCTATTTGGAGGCTGAGTGGAGCCTAAATCAATTAGCCTCCATAGAACTGGTAAAATGTGCACTCAAAAATCAATTTATAGATTCAAACTTTCAGACAGCTTCAATTATCCTCCACTCATACTCCACTAGGCTCCACTCAGCCTCTACTAGGCTCCACGCAGCATCCACTTGGAATCACTCAGCCTCCACTAGTCTCCGTTTAACCTTCACTAGGCACCATTCAGCCTCCACTAGGCTCCACCCAGCCTCCACTAGGCTCCATTCAGCATCCGATAGGCATCAAGAAGCCTCAACTAGGTTCCACTCAGCCTCCACTAGGCTCCATTAGCCTCCACTAGGTTTCACTAGGCTCCATTGAGCCTCCACTAGGCTCCACTCGGCCTCCACCAGGCTCCATTCGGCCTCCACTAGGCACCAAGTAGCCTCCACTAGGCCCCACTCAGCCTCCACTAGGCTCCACTCGGCCTCCACCAGGCTCCATTCAGCCTCTATTAGGCACCAAGTAACCTCCACTAGGCTCCACACAGACTCCACTAGGCTCCACTCAGCCTCCGCTAGGCTCCATTGAGCCTCCACTAGGCTCCACTCGGCCTCCACCAGGCTCCATTCAGCCTCCACTAGGCACCAAGTAGCCTCCACTAGGCCCCACTCAGCCTCCACTAGGCTCCACTCGGCCTCCACCAGGCTCCATTCAGCCTCCATTAGGCACCAAGTAACCTCCACTAGGCTCCACACAGACTCCACTAGGCTCCACTCAGCCTCCGCTAGGCTCCATTGAGCCTCCACTAGGCTCCACTTGGCCTCCACCAGGCTCCATTCAGCCTCCACTAGGCACCAAGTAGCCTCCACTAGGCCCCACTCAGCCTACACTAGGCTCCATTCAGCCTTCACTAGTCTCCACGCAGCTTCTTCTATGCTCCACACAGCCTCTACTGACCACTAGGCTCCACTCAGCCTCCACTGAGCTCCACCCAGCCTCCACTCAGCCTCCACTAGGCTCCAACCAACCTCCACTAGGCAAAATTCAGCCTCGACTAGTCTCCACTCAGCCACCACTAGGCTCTATATAGCCTCCACTAGGCTCCACTCAGCCTCCACTAGGCTCCACTCAGCCTCCACTAGGCTCCACTCAGCCTCCACAAGGCTCCACTCAGCCTCCATTAGGCACCAAGTAGCGTCCACTAGGCCCCACACAGCCACCACTAGGCGTCACACAGCCTCCACTAGGCGTCACACAGCCTCCACTAGGCGTCACACAGCCTTCACTCGGCTCCACGCAGCCTCCACTAGACTCCACTCAGCCTCCGCTAGGCGCCACTAAGCCTTCACTAGTCTACAAGCAGCCTCCACTAGGCTCCAGGCAGCCTCCACTGACCAAAAGACTCCACTCAGCCTCCACTGAGCTCCACCCAGCTTCTACAAGGCTCCACTCATCCTCCACTAGGCTCCACACAGCATTCATTAGACTCTACTCAGTCTCCACTGACCACGAGGCTCCAATCAGCCTCCATAAGGCTCCACACAGCCTCCATTAGGCTCCACTCAGACTCCACTCAGCCTCCGCTAGGCGCCACTAAGCCTTCACTAGTCTCCAAGCAGCCTCCACTAGGCTCCACGCAGCCTCCACTGACCACAAGACTCCACTCAGCCTCCACTGAGCTCCACCCAGCTTCTGCAAGGCTCCACAGTCCACTCATCCTCCACTAGGCTCCAAACAGCATTCATTAGACTCTACTCAGTCTCCACTGACCACGAGGCTCCAATCAGCCTCCATAAGGCTCCACACAGCCTCCATTAGGCTCCACTCAGTCTCCACTAGAGGCTCCACACAGCCTCCACTAGGCGTCACACAGCCTCCACTAGAGGCGTCACACAGCCTCCACTAGGCGTCACACAGCCTCCACTAGGCTCCACTCAGCCTCCACTAGGCTCCACGCAGCCTCCACTAGGCTCCACTCAGCCTCCACTAGGCGCCACTTAGCCTTCACAAGTCTCCACGCAGCCTCCAATAGCCTCCACTAGGCTCCACGCAGCCTCCACTGACCACTAGGCTCCACTCAGCCTCCACTGAGCTCCACCCAGCCTCTACTAGGCTCCACTCATCCTCCACTAGGCTCCACACAGCATTCATTAGACTCTTACGACTCTACTCAGTCTCCACTGACCACGAGGCTCCAATCAGCCTCCATAAGGCTCCACGTAGCCTCCACTAGGCTCCACACAGCCTCCATTAGGCTCCACTCAGTCTCCACTAAGCCTTCACTAGGCAATAAGCATTCTCAACACCGTTTTGTTGGGTTATGCTGCAGGAATCCATAGAAACTGGTGACCAGTGGTTACGTTGGGGCCTTACCATTGATTTTAGGCTGCTTATTCAGCGTAGATGCTTCGGTTTAGGGCTTCATACAACAGTTTGATCCGTTGATCGAACTACTTAGTACTTAAATTCATAAAACTTAAAGTAAGAGGTAATTAAATATCGTATTTGTTACTGTAGCGTACTACTCTATTCAATGTGGATGTGGCCTCTGCTACAGCTTCTGGGTAACGTCAAAATGTGAAACAGACCTTGGGAATCGATTCAGCATCCTTGAAAAGCATATTATGGATACCTAAAGTGTTGCCAAAGTGATCAAAAAGGTGTTTCATTTTTGGCAAACTTTGGCAAACTTTGGCAAATGCTTCCACTTTTTTTGGAGTTTGCCAAATAAAGTGTTTGCCAAAGTTTGCCATAGTTTGCCAAAGTTTGCCTTACCTCCCCCCCTAACACTACATCGAACTCAAACTCAATAGGTACTAGATTGGACCACGGGCTGCCTACAGCAGGTTGTCAAATTGGGTCCCCATTGGAAGCGGACAATGGGTACAATTATAAGTAGGTACTATGCACCACATGTGCCCAAAAATCAGTTTTTCGCCCACAACTCCCTTCCTGATCATTGAAGGGCATATGCTTACTAACAGGTATTGCGTAAAACAGTATGACAATTGCACTCCGTTTGCGCCAAAAGTTAAGTCTCTGAAATCTTCTTGGGCTAAGGTACAATAATCGCCTACTCTTTGCCCTATGGATACCCAAAAAATCAGTTTTTCGCCCATAACTCTCTTGCTCAACATTTTAGGGTATATTTTTATTAACAAGTTGTACTGTATAAACATGGCTATTACAATTCATTTGCACCCAAAACGAATTCTCTACGACTTTACTGGGCCAAGATACAAAAATTGACTCTGCTATCCAGCTGGTGCCCCAAAAAATCAGCTTTTCGCCTATAACTCTCTTTCTGAGCATTTTAAAGCATATGCTAAGGTACAAGTTGTATACAAACATGGCCTTTGACCTTCGTTGGTGCTCAAAAGAGAGGATCTACGTCCTATGACCTTCCTGAGCCAAGTTATGAAATATCAAGCGTGCGCGTGACCTTAAAAAAGGGCGTGGTCAATATCGACTTGTCACCATAGAGATCAGATGTCATGACTTCATGATAAAGCTACATCGATTCTACACGATCTGAAGGGCTAGCAACCGTTGCTAACGGATGGACCTTACGTCCTGGAGTTGGTGGAGAAGAAAGAAATATATATATTAGTTTCGATAAGGTTCGATGGCTATGTAGCTGCTTAAATCTCTTTTTTTGTGCATTTTCTACAAAATAGAAGGTCGTATGGCTTCAAAACCATCATCTATCCCAAATAATTAGGTGATAGCGGTTATTTTAACCTGGTTGGTTCATGCCCTACTCCAAAAGGAATGAAAGTTACGATTTTTACCTTGCGTTGGCTCGCGGGTGACGAAAAATCAGTTTTTTGGCTGTAACTCGAAAATGAAAGGTCTGAGGGCTTCAGAACCATCATCCGCCTGACATAATGTGTCCATTGCGGTCATTTTAAGGTGGTTGGTTTTTGCTCCCAACTCCAAAAAGGAACCGGAGTTACAGCCGTTTAACCATGCGAAAAATGGGCGTGGCCCTAGCACCCCCCATGACGTCGATTCACGGAAGGGCAGTTAATTTTTCTGATAAAGGACAGTTAGAACTACCAAAAACCGTTGAGCAACTTTGTCCACTCGAATGTTGCATACTGACTTAGTCTGGGCTACTGGAGTAATAATAACACTTAATAAACAGAATCAAAACTGAAGCTCTGAAGAAAAAGCTTCGAAACAAGTGAATCATGCGTCGTTCCTCAACATAGAAACAGCGAAATGTACATTCATTCAGATACACGGAACACTCGTGTACACGCTTGATATCATAAAATGATGTAACGCGACACATCTACCAAAAGTCTGTCACGTGCGCTGCGCGTGACACCGAACCAGCCAATCAGTAGCAAGGATTTCCGTTATATCGTTGTACCATACATGGCGGGAGCGCGCGCGCAACCATCAGTGTACCTTGAAATTGGTGTACATTGTAACTATAAATTGTATCGTTTTGATTTGCTCCCTTGTACTCTTGTATAGCGATGTAGCGCAGTCTGTTTCCTGTGTAGGTAAAGTGTAAGATGTATAAAATACCTACAGTCGGATGTATACCTAAATTGTACAAATGCGTTGGATCGAAATTTGAAATTGCCGCCTTACTTTATACCTTATTGGCCCTTATTTAACCGGCCCTTAAGGACAAAAACGACCTTGAGATTTTTGTCCAAAGGGCCGGTTTAAAAACGGCCGGTTAAAATGGGGCCGATTGAATTAAAGGCCAGATAATTTACGCCAAATCAAACTTTCATTACTTGGCTTATGTACTGTTAAATTCATTTAACCGTCATTAAATAACACAGATAATGACCTAAATGATGATAACAGACCGGAATTTAGGTTTTTGATGCAATTTGCTGAGTATAAATTGGTTTTCATGGCAAAAATTTCTTGGTTTGGCAACTGCTTGAGAAATTTTTGTCCAAGGGGCCGGTTAAAATGGTTCAAAAAGGGTCCGATTTTTGTCCATAGGGCCGGTTAAAAAAAGGGCCGGTTAAAAAAAGGCCGGCTAAATAAAGGCCAATAAGGTAGATCTGATGCTTTTTCCTATTCTCTTAAAATTCTTCATATGCTTCGCATTTTCCAGAACATTGTATTTTCATCTCTGTTCTCTATCATTCCTTTATTCATTCTCTAGCTCTCAAGGTTCTACGATTGGTAGCCTACCTTGCTGTGGCCTATGTAGCCTATGTGGCTGTGAATCTGCGGTTCCGATTTTCGAATTTGATACCTACAACGATCCTGAAACTATATATTAGGTTGGTACTATAAACTATTGTAGGTATTATAGGCAATACTATTACCACAATGACTCTATGATAGCTCCATGATATAGCTCTATGATAGCTCTATGATAGCTCCATGATAGCTCTATGATAGCTCCATGATAGCTCCATGATAGCACTCTGATTGCTCTATGCTAGCTCCATGATAGCTCTATGATAGCTCATAGCCTGACAGTACAGAAATACTTAGGTTGGTACGTGTCTTCATGGTCTCATTGAACGTTGGTACTCATTGAACGTTATCTTATCGCTTCATGAAGTGCCTACTGAAACTTCGATGACATCAAGATTTTTAGATTATTTTTACAACAATGACATAATATTGTTACTTGTTCCAGATTCCTACTCTTGAGTGCTGTAAAATTTTATTTCTGTCAGCAGAATAGCAGAATCTGTCATTACGCAGCCTTTTAGAATTTAGAAAGCAAAAGTTGGTGATCGCAATTACATATTATGCTCATACGTAACTATATATTTCTTACTCGAAATCATTGATTATTTCAATTAACTTGATAGGGTTATTTTGGCCTTTGGGACTCTTAGAATTCTATTTTTCATCTGTTTCATCATTTTGATCAGTATTATAATGATTAAATTTCAATAATACTGCAGTTTGTTTTGACCGAATTACCTACCGGAATCCCCCTCGAAAATCTTGTCTAACCCAGTATTATTTACGAGACAAACCCGTAATTTGGACCAACGAACTCCTCTGTAAATTGAATTAGTAATTGTTTCCACTTCCGGTAATGAATCGCGAGCATATCAAATTTCTTAAAATATTTACAATATTATGGCATTTCATCTTGCGATTATATTTCCCAAATTCGATTATCGAACCTTTGCCATCATCCTCTAGTACTAATTTTAACATGTAGAAATACGTGAGCTAGACCCGGAAGAAGAAAAGAAGCTCGTGTTAAAGATGTCGTTGCTGCGTTTATTTGTGTTGTTGCTGTCAGTTGCCTGCACCGCTGGCCGTGCCCCTAGAAGTGATACCTTCCTTTCCACCCGGTCTTCTCTCACCAGAATAGCTGAAGCTGCTTCTTCTGATCGCGAGATAATAGGG
The DNA here is from genome assembly GCA_011033025.1 of Beroe forskalii. Classification (NCBI taxonomy): domain Eukaryota; kingdom Metazoa; phylum Ctenophora; class Nuda; order Beroida; family Beroidae; genus Beroe; species Beroe forskalii. The sequence goes on along the minus strand of WFMF01000050.1, from coordinate 192,732 downwards.
AGGTTTGGAGGAGCTATACGAACCAGTTTTTATAAGGTATGAGAGGAATGTCGCTACCCTTATGGGTACGATTACAACTGAAATAAATCGTCAAGATATCGTCAAGAGTACCCGGTGAAAAGAGTGCACTTTTGTCTGAGACCCAAGCGCATAGATACATCTTTTTCACCAGGAAAAACTGTTTATATCCATTTTGTGTGGTTCTGACTACAGCAAGTCCAATGAAAGAATTCTTAATCATTATGTTAAGTTTTACTGTCCTTCTTAAGTTACATTTTTTACTACCCTCGCTTTTACTACCCTGGCACACGAGTTTTTACGAATGGGACAGTACAGACCCAGCACAGGCTTCCTTAAAGGGGTAGTTCACTATAGAATTGACTTTTGATAAAATTAAAATAGTTATGATTTTACCACTTCTCACGTTGCATGTTACACAATTGTGAAATCCCCATGCCTCTATCTCAATTAGGTCGCGAGTTATTGTGGTTTATAGAATTCTGCGCGATGACGTCACGTGGGCACAACAGGTTGCCGCGCAGTGTTAAAATACGTGTGAAATCTATGTATTGTCCTGATATAATATAGAAGTATAGAGGTGTGAAATTGGGTACAACTATCGGAATTTCAGTTGATCGTTTAAAATTTTGTTTTCTTTTCTGTTTGCAATTGTATTGAACTATAAATTTCTAGTAGTCGTATGCAAGAAAAGAGTAATATTACCAAACATTTTGATAACACACCTATTTAGTTGCAAAATGATTACAGGCTATAATAATAGTATACTTCTTGAATCATGACATGTGTAGAGTGTAGACTGTACCTGCCTATATCGAGTCATATGTACTGTAGATTCATCATTCAACAATGGTTTTCTTTTTCTGATAAATTTTCATCCAACAGTGCATAGCCGTGTAGAATGACAATTCATCAGAAAAGCAAAAATTTGATTGCATAGAATTAGAAATACCTTTATTGTCCATCTCTGCCCTTTGGCCATGCATAGTGTGCTACTACCTTTACGGTGAAAATCGTAGTACTATCAAATTGCCCGGTTTTTCTACCACATATAAATAAACCTTAGTGTCTGTTATAGAATTCTTGCCCTCTTTCGTCATGACAATGTGGAAAGAAGTGCCATCTTCAGGTCTGTGGAAGATCTTCGGAAGATCATCTTTACTGTTTCTTACACCTGTGTTAGTCACCTCATTCTCTGAACAGTCGTGTTAACGTTCATATCCAACTGATCAACCGAGGCTGGCTCCTTGTCAAATTGTCACCAGCTTGATCACTAATATCCTGTGGTAAAGACTAAAATGTAATAATATTGTCGTTGCAACCAGTAGTTAGTACTGCCTTTTCCTTTTTTTTTTAATAGAAGTTTGTGTTGTGGTGTTTTGTATAAACTTTATCAAAGTACCATAAATTACTGTCAGGTACATTTGTGGGTGTTGTGAAAGCTGAATTACTAAGCGTGAGTGGTATTACAGTATCATTTCTGTGATCTAAATTTACACATTCTCTGTGTCCACAGATATTTATTTAAAAATTAACATGAATCATGATCATACGTGCAATACAGGATGTAAAATTACATAATATTATTCATTATTGTGAGTTGTGACATATATTCAGGTGCCTTTTCCTCACCCTGATTCCTGTTACCTCTTCATTGCTTGTGTTAATAAGTACCTTCATTACATCATGGGTTGAGAGAAAGTTTAATTTCAATAATGAGAAACAAAAAGCAATTCAAAAGACACAAAACTTCCACAGAAAAAACCCATTTATTACCTTTCACATAGTGTATCTGATAGCTTTTGTTGCGGTGATGTGCCCACGTGACGTCATCGCGCCATAACATAAAGGTGCGATTTCTCGCGATCAGAGTAACTTAGAAACACAGGTATTTCACTAAACAAATGTTTGCAGTAATGGCAGATAAATTAGAACATAAAAAGTGGCACTTTTTCTAGAGTGTACTACCCCTTTAAAGAACTACATACAAACGAAAACTACAACACTCAACAGTGTCATATTATGTATCCGAAATGGATGCATTTGGGTCCCCCAACTTGCCAGCTCAAACCTAATCCTCACGCTTTATTCCAGCCCCTATAAGCCCCATATTTTTCTTCCACATATAAGCCTTTAACCTCTGCGATACAAAACTACTTTCCTCCTTTTCTCCGACACCAGTTTCCCTAACGAGACTGTAAGATTTCTCTTCTGACACTCCCGTGACCGGTGAAGTGTAGCCTGACGCCCACTGAAAAAAACAAATCTGAATTGATATTAATTCAACCTATACTAAACTAGTATACCAACCCGAACCAATTCTTATTTATAATCTGATTTCTGACTAACATTTCGACCTATACTATACTAACAGTTGCCCTGGCGGTTATTTCAATATCGACTAAGCATCGATCTCCTCAGGCTCTGAACGACATTGAACGGTCGATAGTGTACGCCGAACAAAACCTCCGACGGCTCTCCTCCGTCAGCCGGAGTCGCTCGCTCATCGACCTGCGGAAAGCTATCGTGGCTGCTGCCAAGCGGGGAAATTACAAGATTGGAAGGGAAATATTTGCAATCGCCAGGTTTGAGTACCATCGGAGAGGGCTTCAGTTCGTCGGAAAGCTTAAAACTCCTAAAACCATATCATGAAATTACTGCAAAGTCTAAGTAGAGATAGTAATTTTGTGCTAATAGGCATATATGAGTGATTTGTCTTAAAACCATGCTTTTATATCGGGCTACTTTTTATCGTCCACAATATAAAGATGGATCACGTTTATATATGGAAGGACTGCAGAGCTCGGTTTTGTCGTGTGTTTATCTTTTTGCAAAGTAGCATATTCCTATTCCCAAACTTCCCCCAAACTTCACGTAATCTTAGAAAACAAAGACTTCAATTTATTAGCCTTCGTCATTACATGTGCATTCCTAATGAGAAGATAAGGCTGCCTGTAACTATTTATAATATTTTCAAAATATAGACCCCTCCCTTCAGTTTGCTGTATGTATTGATTTACGTCTTTAATAAATCATGAAAGAGTCATGACGAGTGATTTTATGATCATGAGACGATCAATAAATCATGAGTGAAATTGGCAATTTGAAATTCCTCTTAAGCAAGGCTATGAGAGGTATCTTTATGAACTTTTGAAGTAATTTCATCCTTCCTAGGGTACTTGAAGATCAAGCTTCATTGTCGAAGTCTCCCAAAAGGCACAAGAGGGCCACAGATGACATCATCAACTACATTAAAGTAAGTTTAGTCCGTGAGATTGCTTCAAGTACTTTTCCAAGTGCAGGAGTTTAGATTAAAACGCTTCAAATAATTTTCCAAGTGCAGGTTTAAAGTATATATTCAATTATCCTACTGTATCTATGAAAAGTTTTTTTTTAAGTTGATCTAAGGCTATCACAAACCAATGTCTCATTCTATGGCCCCAATCTGTCCCATGGGCTAGGGCAAAATTTTTTTGTATGTACTTTTTCATGCAAATATTTGGGAACAACTGTTTTCCTACAGGAGAAGATAGGAGACCAGACTTTCAAGCAGTTCTTCAACATTGAGTCAGGAACCTCCTTAACTTTTGTGCTGGACACAACAGGTACCTATTTCGTTTAACTTGTTAATAAAGTTTTGTTTAGTTGATCTAAGGAAAACTAATTCAGGCGTCAAGCAGGCATTCTTTTTTAGACGTTCAAAGATCGCTTGATCTAGTGCGAATTTCGTGTACAAAGTGATTGTACATCATACAATCATACATACAATCAAAAGTCATGTAGATAAACAAGAATTGCGCCTGCCGGAGCATTTCTTGTGCGTTGTTGATTGTTCCCGTATGCAGGCGCTTAATTTCCTGTTCCCCAGGGCTGGTATTACTATTAGAACGTACGCTGTTATTTGACCGTTGTCAGTCTTATTTACTGACATAGTGAGTTGACGATAAAGCATAAAAGTGATCTCACAAATCAAGATACAATCGCGGGCGTACACCTACCCCCTATGTTCCATGGCCATATTTTCACCCATATATATCAGTGAGATTTATTTTCTGATATTTTTTACCCATATTTTTACGATTTTACTGATATAATTCGGTCGAAAAAATATGTGCGAGCCGGCACATATTAAATTTTTTTACTCATATATATGGGTAGCGGGCACCTAGATCGCGTTCTAATTGATACGCTTAATTGAATTTTGACATGGTCCCAGGTATTCTGTGTGTTAATGAGGTAATTGTTTACATTCTACACGCTATATTCTACAACCGAGCTCGAGCTCGTTCACCATTGACCTTGATCGAGACGGATCGAGGAAATAAAAACTCTTGATTTTGCAATTGGGGAATATGAAATTAAAAATTTCAATGCATTAAATAAAAACAATCAAATCATATTTATGTCATTGTATAGGTCATGCCATGTTTGTGAGCCACAGCCACGGAGAAACTGCTAATGAGGCCTTGATCAGGCTAATGAGGCCGAGTACTGACCAATGGAGATCGTACCCAATCAATTTAATCAAGTCATTTATTATTTTTGGCCTCTGACACTTTGTCAGGCTACTTTAAATCTCGCACTGACCTTAAACGCATTGATTAAAGCCTTATGCAGAACAGTGAACACTGACAGTCATGTAATTTTTTAAGCCATAAAATCTGAATTGTAAGCATTGACTACATCATTACCGTAATCATTACCGACGGCCGTGGAGCGGTGGAATCGGCCAATTTGAGCCTCACATTGAGAAACCTACCTACAGTCATTATTCAATGGGTTGGTACATAGCCCATTCGCTCATTCGGTGAAGGTTACATAGTGAGTGAGCAAAAATTTCTCTGACAAATCTGTCCCTTTTAAATCTACGGTGTTTTAACGGCCTACCTCCTCTAAAATCAGTGATTAGGTCAGGCTCAAACATTAAGTTAGAGTTGAGGTTGGGGTTAGAGTAAGAATAAGGACTAGCGTAGTTGGGCTCCGGGTTAAGGTTTAGGATTATAACTTTAGAACAAGAGAGCTTTGACAGGGAATCGGTAAAAGCCGAGTTAAGGCGTACACAGACTTTGTAGGTACCTGTAGGTAGAGTCTGCACACAGACGCACATCATAACAAAAGCCGCTGCAGATGGTAATGATGTAACCGTTTGCCTTGTTCAAGACTCTTTAAGGCCAAGAAGATACCTATAAGTGCAATGTACAGCCCCCACGGCCCACAGGGTTAGCTGTGAACAGGCATGCAGGTACGTTGCAAACGTGTTCACCCTCCGCAACAGATGTGTATTGCAGTGGCAGAAAGGTGCGGGTGCATTCAAGAATCTTGCCGATCCATGACAAAACAGTTCCCTTTTTTGATGAAATTTGATTTTGGAATATGCAGAGTAGGGGCCCAGGCCACGCGATTTTCACTTCTGACAAAAGTACATCCCAGTTTACTGCTTCTTTGGGCGTTGGCATTGTATACTTTACCCTTCATAAGTTCATTAAGGCTGCACTGCTGAAATTTTTACTGTACTGTGTCTTGGTGAAGCGGAATGAAGATAAGACCAACTTTACATGCATTGAATCGAAATATTATGCTCATAATATAGTACGCTACGGAGAAGGAAATACACTCATATTGCTCAATCTAATTGGTTTATGCACCAATCATCAGTTGACTAAATACTGATGGGCTAATGTTTCAATGCTCGAATTGTGATTCAATAATGTAATTTGCGCGGCGCAAAATTATATGGCCATGGAACAGGTTGAGCTGAAAAATATATTTTTCAGAAAAAATATGGCCATATTATTTCAGTGAATTATTTGGCCATGGAACAAGAGGGATTCCCTCTTGTTCCATGGCCAAATAATTCACTGAAATAATATGGCCATATTTTTTCTGAAAAATATATTTTTCAGCTCAACCTGTTCCATGGCCATATAATTAAGAGCAAGAGTTGGTATTGAATAGATTAAATATTTATCTGAAATAATTTTCCGTGATAAAACGCTTCTTCTATCAAGTGTGACATCGCAATACTAACATCATTGAAGCATTGAAGCAATTTTTGAATTTTATAAATATTCCACGCTATGCGGGCGCTATATATATTTCATTATCCTACAATTTTGAATTAACACGCGCAGATCAAAATATCACGTGGGCGATTTCGTTCCACGTGCCAAATGTTCGCGCGCGCGTTCCCGCCATTTCATAGAACTCTTTGAAGATTCGTTGTTCGTTGCGCGCCGTTCTGCGTTCAGAGTTTCATAACTATGATCACCATTTTCGTTACGCGTTAAATTTTCTTTTGTGTTGCGTTGCAGATATCAAACCATTGCAATGATAGCTAATATTGTACCCCGCCTTGATATTTTCAAGATTGAGATCCACAATATAATTATTAATTACTGACGAAGATTAAAGATTCAGATATATCAATTATCATTGTTATCAATCATGAACCGAGACAAACTCTTATGTTTTACTTTCCTCTAGTCAATTCTTTTGATCATTCATAAGTTAATAACTGATGGCACTAATACTGCCCGTTGTAAATTGGCCGAATTGCCCGCTACTTAAAGAAGTTCAAATGGCCGTGTGATTGAAATCCAATCTGATTGATTCCGTGAAGATTGATTAAGTTTTAATTTTATGACTGTTTTAAGAATTGTTAGATTTTTGATAAAGAACATCAGCATGAACAGAGCATTGAACTCGAATACCTACAAAGTAGCCCAGTTAGCTAGCTACAGCCCGTAATGCGAAGGATGCCACTACACCAAACTATTCTGACGCGTGTGATATTATAAAGGAGCAGTTGATCGAAAATGTGACATACGACGACGACGACGACGACCAACGACCAAATACAAAAACCACCACCTATTTCAGATTTAACAGTACGCGTAAAGGTAGTATACACACAACCCCCAAAAAACACGACCTCTGCTAACCTTTTCTCAATGCCTTTTTGTAAAACAAAAACGCGATTGGGAACAGGAAAAAATATGAAGGCTATAGGTTGTCTCAAGGCGTCAGTAAATTGACTTATCATTGACTGTCAAAGAGATACTGTGATAGGGATGACTTTTATATCCTGGAGTTGGAGGTGATTGTTTGGAGTAGAAAAAGATTTGGCCAGCTAGCAAATAATATTCTTTGAAGAATGAGTTCAATTGTCAATGGTAATGAACTAGCAATACCTAGCTAATTCTGAAATAAAAATGTTAGATAAGGAGATCAATCAAAAAGCAAATTGCCGATGTCATGAATCATAGTGTCCTGTTCTACACTGGAATTAGAGGTGTTGCTACATTATAAGTAGCCTCGTCGACTGCAATGTGAAATTGATCATCAATATCGATATCTACGTTAATAACAAACTCTTGTAACTTTTTGCAATTGAAAAAAAATGAAATCAATTTTTAGAAGCTTTGGCTGTATTTCTCCACGGCGGCTGATAAAAAATACTCCTCTAAACCAGACATTTTTGCCCTGCTTGCTTCACTCGAAAAATTTTCCTTAATCATGCGGTCCGCTTGCTTTACCCGCAAAATTGCCTCCATAGTCTATTTTGTGAGCATCGCTAGCGGGCAGCAAAACTGACTCCTTTTTGATGAATATTATATTAAGGAAAAGTAATTATTTTGTGACGCTAACTTACCTAGTAATGGTCGATCACATATTTTGGCGCATTTGCTGTGGTACTAGTACGACTACTAGGTTTCATGCTTGAACTGGTGAATTTATGGTAAATTATGGTAAATTGTGGTAAATTATGGTAAATTATGGAAAGCATTACTATATACTCAAAATACGTACCAATACAGCGCTGGAGAGAGTATGTCGTAAAAAAATTTTCCGACGTTCTTTCGCATTCAGTTACCGCTTCTTTCCGGTATAACAAGCAATAAAGTCCAAAGTAATTATTGTATAACCATACAGTGAACACTTCACACCCGCTCTTTTGTTGACACTTTGCCCTGCAGTCTGCAACTGAGGTACCAGGGCCCAAGCTAAGGAAAAATTGTGCAGAAACTCCTTGATTACAATCACCATACCACAGCGGCCAGCATTTTCCTTCTGAAAGACGTGCTAAATCTGAATTCAAGGTTGTTAAATACGTATTTTTTAAAAATACGGCAAAAAATACAATACGTATTTTTTGGCAGAATCTGCCGTACTTTTTTCTCCTTCAATTATAAAATTTTGCTTAAATTTCGAAGAAGCAAGTCTATTGTTACATATAGGTCGCGCGCGCACTCTAAATGTTTACGATACCATCATTGTTTTGTACTTGGTAGCGCATGCGCGCGTACTTTTTCACGTATTTAACAACCCCTATTCAGACTCCGTGATGATATTTCTAAGTCACGTATTGTGAGAAAAATACGCGTATTTTTCTTCAGAGGCCAATACGTCGTACTTTTTGGCGATTTTTTCACGTATTGAACATCCTGGTCTGAATTTGTGTTGATCACGTGCCTACGTTAGACATGTCACATAAAATTACGTCAGCAACCTAGGAGGGGCTGTTTCCTGATGTTGTTGGCTGCTGACAAGGGGAGGAAGGAGGGCCATGCTGACGTCAGCGCAGGTTTCGGAATTTTGCGTACAGGAATGACTGAATGAGGTTTTTCGTGAATTATTTTCTTGTGGCAAACTTATAGTTATGGTAAAACTGGTGCATCCTTATGGTAAATTCAGGTTTAAACTTATGGTAAAATGGTGTAAACTAATGCAAAATTTTAGAATGTTATGTACCCATGGATTCACATTCTCAATTCGTTAGTTTGAGATTTCAATAATTATTATTAACACATACCTGATATTTGCTGGGCACCAATAAGTCCAATAGGAAACAGAGTAAGCAGGATGATTGAGAATGTCACCATGATGAACTGAATATAATGAGACTTTTTATTGGAAAGGTTTTACAAAGGTTTTTTTTATTGCCCATTCAAACAGCCTATGGGTGATAACGGGAATCGATTCGATTCAATACAGTCGCGGTATAAATGATATCAATACGCCACGGTTTAGAATAGTCTAATTGTGTAGTTAACGAGTCGTAACGAAATGAAAGAAGGCATTGAGTTCTGGTGGTGCTATAAATTTAAGGATTTAACCCTTAATTCTGCGTATGCTTATATGATACCGACTCGCTATTGAGATCACTGATCCGCTCCCTTAGAATTAATGAATTAATGAATTAGAGAAGGGATGGTGGTTTAAACTAAGTGCAGTCATTGATCATCATGAATATTAACACCCGGGTTCCTGATATTTCTTTCACCGTGACCTAAATCATGAATCTCGGGGGTGAGGTAAAGGGGACACGTGATAAGCACAATTTCATTTTAAATCTCTTTAATTAAACCCGAATGCTTGCTAAACGCGATTTTCTGGATGTGGTTTAATCTCCATAAAGTAAGTTATTCATTATTGCACTGATTCCTTTCTTAAATGTTAATGTGGACCAATGACCATGATGAAATCGCTCATGCCTTTGTTAAATTACAGCGTCTGGGGCGATGCCTCATTCAGTCGTTGGCGTTATATGCTAATAAGGACCCAAATGGGGGAGAATGGTTATAGAATTTAGAGGGATAGTGAAATCCAGTGAGCTTGGATGAAAATTCAGGGTGCATTGCGATTCAGTGATTCACGAATCAATGGTTTTAAAAACAAACCTTATAGTGGACTAGAGGAGTTTTCACCACCACATTACTTTATTGATACTTGAATAATATGCTGAATGTCTGATTTGATCAAGAGCTGTCTATCAATTGTGGTCAGATATTTTGTCTCCATATTATTCGGAGATTCGGAGATGATTGTCACTACAGGCATAAAATGACAAAAAATTACAAATCATGTCAAAATTTCAACATATTCAAGATAACAATGGTCCCTACCAGACTTTCGCTTGTTTTGGGAACTAAACACATTTTTTCGCGCAGGTTCTATGAAGGAGGACATCCTGCAAGTCCAGGACATAGTGAGAGAGCTGGCTTCTCCTGGTGAAGACGAGGATGGCTTCCACACCTTCCTCCTGGCACCCTTCAAAGACCCAGGTCAGCAAACAATATGGCCAGAACTTCTCTTCAATTGGTGGCAGATGTTGACCTTGTAATCGGCGCCGATCAGTGCCTTTCGGTGTTAAATCGGCGCTGATCGGCGTCAATTGCAAGGTCAATTCTACCGAATTGTTATCCAGGAAGATTTTATAAAATAACCTGGTCTACTTCTCTACTCGGAGATATATAAACCTGCTCAAAGAATCAGCAGATTTTACTAAGCCATGGTGGATTGCCTGTATCGGCAATCTTTAAAGCTATTATGCAAGCTCACAAGCTGGCACCAAGTGGAACCTGATATCTTCCAATGTTGATTCATCTTTGGATTTTTGAATTGATTGGACGATCATTAAATAATGACATCTTCAGAGGTTGGACCGATAGAGTCATTCCTTGACAAAGGGGAATTCCTCTCTACTCTGGAGCAAATCACTGTGAGTAAATAAGTATCAATTTAAACTCGACGCATTTGGATTGGTACGTTCAATGGCTTGGTCACGTGACATAAAGCATTGAGCTGATTTGGGGCGGAAACTGAAATACCCCTTCACACTTTGAACTGCCAGTTCATACAATGTGGAGACGACACTCAGTGTACTGAGTGACGAGTGTTTCATGTCATTATGTCAATGGGGTTTTCAGTCACTACCCCTAGTCAGATGAAACTCAAAGTTTGGGGCTACAGCGTTCATATTTCACCATGCGTTTTACAAATGCGTTTAGTATAGTAGTAGAATTGTTTCCTTACGTCACTCAACCACAAAATACTCGTAAAAATCTTCGTAACTCCGTTCGTGGAAGAGCAGACTTATGCCACTTCACTTAAACGGGGAAACTTTAGGAAGTACTCGATGAGATCTACAAAATTAAGAAAGAATTGTACAAATTTCCTATGTATGTTAAGTAAGGACCATTCTATGTTCAGGTGAGGGCCTGATTAACTCTTCTTCTAACAGGTGAGCGGAGGAGGAGACTGTGACGAGATGGTTATGAATGGTATCAACGAGGGGCTCCAGGAAACCGAGGCCTACTCGCCCGTGTTCGTGTTCACTGACGCTGGGAGCAAGGACATAGAAGACAAGGACACCGTCCTCAGTCTTTCCCAGGATCTTTTTTGAAACGCGAGATATTTCTGCTTTCATTGATATCATCATTTAAATATAATGTTTCTGATAACGTGGTGATTTGTGCATCACTTGATGAGTGCCATCTTGAGATTATGCCCTCATTAATAATGTAAAGATTGTAATGTTGCACCTCCCAGGATCTGTTCTCTCCCATATTCTTCTTCATCACCCCGAGCCCTGAGTGTCATGGATACTCGGATTTCTCACCCTACAATGACCTTGCTGATGAGACCTCCGGACAGGTATGGGATGGAAATTCAGAATGCAGATTATTCTGTTGCCGCTCCCTTGAGAAGTTGATTGGTAATGGTAACCTAATCTGAGGCTTGATCAGTATAATCTTAGCCCCTTCATTCGAGAGGAAACATCATTTTGGCCACATTCCGATTCACTTATTTTATTCCGTTTAACAAATATATACCTGTATTAATGTATTGTCATAGAAAAATATTCATGCAACTTATTCCACCGATGACCTCAATATAATGAGACATCAGGACAGGTGCTGTCAATCGATAAGTCGGAGATTTACAGACTGCAGAACTTCGTCAAATCAACGGGCGTAGGAAGATCAGAAATAACATCCGGTACGCCTTCAAAATTCTGTAATTGTCTCATATTTGATGTAAGCACTTCTTGTCCGAATTTCTGAGATTTTTTCCTGAAACTAATCTTAATCTTAATCCTAACCCTTGCCCAGACCCTATTAGTAATCCGCCGGGCTAGGCGGGCTATTCATCTTTTCTAGCGCGCAGCAGTACTAAGTGGCGTCATATTGCCGGCGGATTACTCTTGAACCAAATATAACCCAGCGCCTAACCTTCCTCCGGAGATGAGTTCACTACGGGAGATGGGTTGGGGAAGAGAAGTGCTGGGCAGACCCACGTCAGGAACTTCTTTGTGGACGACACGGTGGATAACCTGGTAGTCACTGTCAACTTCAACACCCCCTCAGGGTTAGTGTGCTTAGTGATGTCAACTTCAACACCCCCTCAGGGTTTGTGTGTTTTGTGTTGTCAACTTCAACACCCCCTCAGGGTTAGTGTGTTTAGTGTTGTCAACTTCAACACCCCCTCAGGGTGAGTGTGCTTAGTGTTGTCAACTTCAACACCCCCTCAGGGTTAGTGTGCTTAGTGTTGTCAACTTCAACACCCCCTCAGGGTGAGTGTGTTTAGTGTTGTCAACTTCAACACCCCCTCAGGGTTTGTGTGTTTTGTGTTGTCAACTTCAACACCCCCTCAGGGTTTGTGTGTTTTGTGTAGCTTTGATATAAGTTCTGACCCAAACCTTTGAGATGACCTACTGAACTGAGGCAAGGGGTAGTTATTCCCCTTGGATGCATTTTGGGAGGCAAACCATTTGTTCACATTCTAGAAATAGCTCAAATATCTGGCAGGATTCCAAATGCCCATATTTGGTAATTACTCTCATTATTCAAATTCTCTATTAGGTCCTCTTACCTGCTGTCCCCCACGCTGGTCCTGGTGTACCCCACCTTCGTGTCAGCCTTCACCAACATGCGCCTCTACGAGATAGAGCACCCCCCTCCTGGAAAGTGGACTCTCGAGGTTTGTAGTTTCTAAGCGAAAATACTGAACATAATCTTCATGGACCTGAAAACCACATAAGTATCACAGGTATCACGGACATAATTTTAACGGACATTAATATCACGGAAATTAATTTTCACGGACATATTAATATGCACGTTGGGGTGCTCAGCGTGACTTTAACCTTAAATCGTTGCAGCTCCTTAAGCGAGTTGACGTTATACTTACATAACAGGCAATAACAGACACGGGTGAGGAGTTCACGTACAAAGCTAACACAGTGAGCCCCACTAACATAGACTTCAACTACAACCTCATTACGGAGAGCAGGGGAAGGGATGTTCCTACAAAACACGCTATTCCAGGTTTGTATCAGAAGAAAATATAATGCCCAGTGGATTTCACCTCGCCTATATTCTACTCCCTTACATCCATGATATGCCCAAAAACACGATGGATCTCCAAGTCCAATGTCCATAAGGCAAATCGCCGATCAGCACTGGATCAGGGCGTCAATTCGGCGATTTTCAGTGCCCATTGAATTGGTGTTGTTGAGACTTGTGTGACTGGCAGTTCATATCGAGATGAACTGCACCTGATTATCGCTCCACATCCACTCTTCCCCTTCCCGCAGGAGAGCTGATAAAGCTGCAAGTTGACATCGTGGGAGCTGAGAAGAGCATCCGGAGGGAGTCTAGCGAGGTCTTCCTCACGGACACGTCAGGGAACGTTATCTCTACGGTGCAGACTCTGCAGGTCTCCGACGAGAAGAGTCACTCCTACGACGGACAGTTTGTCGGTAGGTGTGACATGTCTGATAATAATAGTCATAATAATTTAACTGCTGGGAACGTTGATATTACATATTGCTCAGAAATTCGAAAATCACATGAGATATCGGATTTATGTTGAGAAACACATTTTGTATCAACCAACATATTTTGACAAAATAGCTGCTCAGACTTCACCCTCACTCCTCAGTTCCGACGCAGACCTTCAAGGTGGTGTTGTACGGGGAGACCATGACGGGTTACCCTTTCACTCGAGCCTCTCAGAACACCATTACCCCATCCTACGGCAGAATAGAAACTGTGAGTATTTAGATACCTCTCAGAACACCATTACACCATCCTACGGCAGAATAGAAACTGTGAGTACTTAGATACCTCTCAGAACACCATTACCCCATCCTACGGCAGAATAGAAACTGTGAGTACTTAGATACCTCCCCGAACACCATTACCCCATCCTACGGCAGAATAGAAACTGTGAGTACTTAGATACCTCTCAGAACACCATTACCCCATCCTACGGCAGAATAGAAACTGTGAGTACTTAGATACCTCTCAGAACACCATAACCCCATCCTACGGCAGAATAGAAACTGTGAGTACTTAGATACCTCTCAGAACACCATTACCCCATCCTACGGCAGAATAGAAACTGTGAGTACTTAGATACCTCTCAGAACACCATTACCCCATCCTACGGCAGAATAGAAACTGTGAGTACTTAGATACCTCTCAGAACACCATCACCCCCTCCTACGGCAGAATAGAAACTGTGAGTACTTAGATACCTCTCAGAACACCATTACCCCATCCTACGGCAGAATAGAAACTGTGAGTATTTAGATACCTCTCAGAACACCATTACCCCATCCTACGGCAGAATAGAAACTGTGAGAGTACTTAGATACCTCTCAGAACACCATTACCCCATCCTACGGCAGAATAGAAACTGTGAGTACTTAGATAGCTCTCAGAACACCATTACCCCATCCTACGGCAGAATAGAAACTGTGAGTACTTAGATACCTCTCAGAACACCATCACCCCCTCCTACGGCAGAATAGAAACTGTGAGTACTTAGATACCTCTCAGAACACCATAACCCCATCCTACGGCAGAATAGAAACTGTGAGTACTTAGATACCTCTCAGAACACCATTACCCCATCCTACGGCAGGATAGAAACCGTGAGTACTTAGCTACCTCTCAGAACACCATTACCCCATCCTACGGCAGAATAGAAACTGTGAGTACTTAGATACCTCTCAGAACACCATTACCCCATCCTACGGCAGAATAGAAACTGTGAGTACTAGATACCTCTCAGAACACCATTACCCCATCCTACGGCAGAATAGAAACTGTGAGTACTTAGATACCTCTCAGAACACCATTACCCCATCCTACGGCAGAATAGAAACTGTGAGTACTTAGATACCTCTCAGAACACCATAACCCCATCCTACGGCAGAATAGAAACTGTGAGTACTTAGATAGCTCTCAGAACACCATTACCCCATCCTACGGCAGAATAGAAACTGTGAGTACTTAGATAGCTCTCAACACAGAACACCATAGAAACCCATACTTACCCCATCCTACGGCAGAATAGAAACTGTGAGTACTTAGACACCTCTCAGAACACCATTAGATACCTCTCAGAACACCATTGCCCCATCCTACGGCAGAATAGAAACTGTGAGTACTTAGATACCTCTCAGAACACCATTACCCCATCCTACGGCAGAATAGAAACTGTGAGTACTTAGATACCTCTCAGAACACCATTACCCCATCCTACGGCAGAATAGAAACTGTGAGTACTTAGATACCTCTCAGAACACCATTACCCCATCCTACGGCAGAATAGAAACTGTGAGTACTTAGATACCTCTCAGAACACCATTACCCCCATCCTACGGCAGAATAGAAACTGTGAGTACTTAGATACCTCTCAGAACACCATTACCCCATCCTACGGCAGAATAGAAACTGTGAGTACTTAGATACCTCTCAGAACACCATTACCCCATCCTACGGCAGAATAGAAACTGTGAGTACTTGAGTACCTCTCAGAACACCATTACCCCATCCTACGGCAGAATAGAAACTGTGAGTACTTAGATACCTCTCAGAATAGAACACCATTACCCCATCCTACGGCAGAATAGAAACTGTGAGTAGCAGAACACCATTACCCCATCCTACGGCAGAATAGAAACTGTGAGTACTTAGATACCTCTCAGAAGAAACTGTGAGTACTTAGATACCTCTCAGAACACCATTACCCCATCCTACGGCAGAATAGAAACTGTGAGTACTTAGATACCTCTCAGAACACCATTACCCCATCCTACGGCAGAATAGAAACTGTGAGTACTTAGATACCTCTCAGAACACCATTACCCCATCCTACGGCAGAATAGAAACTGTGAGTACTTAGATGCCTCTCAGAACACCATTACCCCATCCTACGGCAGAATAGAAACTGTGAGTACTTAGATACCTCTCAGAACACCATTACCCCATCCTACGGCAGAATAGAAACTGTGAGTACTTAGATACCTCTCAGAACACCATTACCCCATCCTACGGCAGAATAGAAACTGTGAGTACTTAGATACCTCTCAGAACACCATTACCCCATCCTACGGCAGAATAGAAACTGTGAGTACCGTACAGATACCTCTCAGAACACCATTACCCCATCCTACGGCAGAATAGAAACTGTGAGTACTTAGATACCTCTCAGAACACCATTACCCGGCAGAATAGAAAGTACTTAGATACCTCAGAACACCATTAACTTATCCTACGGCAGAATAGAAACTGTGAGTACTTAGATACCTCTCAGAACACCATTACCCCATCCTACGGCAGAATAGAAACTGTGAGTACTTAGATACCTCTCAGAACACCATTACCCCATCCTACGGCAGAATAGAAACTGTGAGTACTTAGATACCTCTCAGAACACCATTACCCCATCCTACGGCAGAATAGAAACTGTGAGTACTTAGATACCTCTCAGAACACCATTACCCCATCCTACGGCAGAATAGAAACTGTGAGTACTTAGATACCTCTCAGAACACCATTACCCCATCCTACGGCAGAATAGAAACTGTGAGTACTTAGATACCTCTCAGAACACCATACCCCATCCTACGGCAGAATAGAAACTGTGAGTACTTAGATACCTCTCAGAACACCATTACCCCATCCTACGGCAGAATAGAAACTGTGAGTACTTAGATACCTCTCAGAACACCATAACCCCATCCTACGGCAGAATAGAAACTGTGAGTACTTAGATACCTCTCAGAACAACACCATTACCCCATCCCTACGGCAGAATAGAAACTGTGAGTACTTAGATACCTCTCAGAACACCATTACCCCATCCTACGGCAGAATAGAAACTGAGTATCCTACGGCAGAATAGAAACTGTGAGTACTTAGATACCTCTCAGAACACCATTACCCCATCCTACGGCAGAATAGAAACTGTGAGTACTTAGATACCCTCTCAGAACACCATTACCCCATCCTACGGCAGAATAGAAACTGTGAGTACTTAGATACCTCTCAGAACACCATTACCCCATCCTACGGCAGAATAGAAACTGTGAGTACTTAGATACCTCTCAGAACACCATTACCCCATCCTACGGCAGAATAGAAACTGTGAGTACTTAGATACCTCTCAGAACACCATTACCCCATCCTACGGCAGAATAGAAACTGTGAGTACTTAGATACCTCTCAGAACACCATTACCCCCATCCTACGGCAGAATAGAAACTGTGAGTACTTAGATACCTCTCAGAACACCATTACCCCATCCTACGGCAGAATAGAAACTGTGAGTACTTAGATACCTCTCAGAACACCATTACCCCATCCTACGGCAGAATAGAAACTGTGAGTACTTAGATACCTCAGAACACCATTACCCCATCCTACGGCAGAATAGAAACTGTGACTTCCTGGCAGGAATGGAAGTCTTGAGACTTGAGAGGGATACACTATATCGATCGAGGTGTGACATACTTTTAAATAAACGGAGTTTAAATTCTCCGGTAACCCACACAAGAATCTCACTGGTACTTGACTTGGAACTTGTTTAATACCTGTCAGGCGGGGAAGGTGCTGAAGGTGTCTGCGCACTGCACAACATCGTATTATATCTTTTGCCGGGTTTCATTGAAACATTTGCCGTGTTAAGTCGGCAACTCTCTTAAAGGCTGCATAAATATAAAACCATATGATTTTGCCAAAAATCAAGGCAAGTTTAGCATTCTTGATTCGGGCAAATCATGAATCAAAACCAGTCACATACTTTCCACTGACGGAAGGGAACGGGTATACTTTGTGGCAAATTCATGCTACTGTGAGTCAAAATCTTTCATGAAATTGGCAACTCAGTGCCCATGATAGCTTAATGTGCCGAAAAGCATGGGAAATATGATAATTGAAGAATTTGTAACATAATATATTTGACCGAGTTACCCAACCTGAAAAACTCAGGCAAGGCCACGACACGTACCTATTCAAGTATTCAGGAAATACTCTACATTCTCTAGTTCAAGAAATGAGAATCTTTTTAAAGTTTCCAAGTCGTACATATTCTACTGTTAAATCAGTATATCACGTACGTACAGATGTTGGTCGTGTGGAAATAAGGCGTTCTTCGGAACTCGCAATTTCAACATGGCCTGCAGCAATTATGGGACAAATAAACGTAGCCAATTTTGCCCTACCTATAAATACTTAAATGCAACCTTTTCTCTTGGTGATATAATTTCTTATGTCCAAATTATTCGTCAAATTATACAAAAGTCGGGGAAAGTGGAAATGGAATCTTTACAATAAATACAAGTATATTAACCCGTTTTTCATGACAGGCGGTGGTGATGCTAGAGCTTTGTTTTAGTAGATTTCCTTCCGACTGCAAAGACTCCACGAGCAATCCAGATGTGCTCAAAACGAGGCAATTATTACGAGCTGATGCTGCTATATGTTTGTAATATGACAGAATATTATTTGATATAAACATGCACAAAAATTTGTAACAAAAAATGGAGGCATGTTGCATTGTCGCTTGCTATTTGTAACCATGAGTGGCAAATTATAGTATGACAATGGCAAATTATCTTGCGACACTTCCAAATTATAAGAAACAAAGCGGCCAAGCAAATTTTCGCCCAGATTTCATGCCTTCACGGTATGCAGCAAACATCCACGTGCAATCAAGAATTTTAGTAATTTCTATTTCCAGCGCACTCCAGTGGAAATTAAAAAGGATTTCATTAAGCTCATTCCAATGGATAAAAGACGGTTACAAAACAAAAAAGATAAATCGAAAAGGAACTCATTAAACCATATTTTCGAAAATTACGCTTGTATTATTATGCAGCATTTTATAGCGCATAATTGCTATGTTGTTTATGTATTTTAATAAGTTTCCATACACAGACACCAAGATGAAGTGTAGATTGCACACAAGCAATAAGCATATTGCAGTAATAATCAGAATTGTGAACAATTCTAAAACAAGCATCTTGCATTCATCCGAAAGATGGAATGAAATCGGTGCGCTATATGACGATATTTTCATTGTATCCAAATTAGCAATTACAAGCTCGCTCATAATTTTATATGGATGCAATTCAACCATTCTTCACAACGAATCATTTTGTTGGGAGTGATTTAAAGACCATCGCAATGGTTTTTGCGTTTCCGTGTTTCACCCCCTAAACACTGGTAATGACGTCACTCACAGCCCATAACCACCTAATATAGTAAAATTTATAACAAGCTGATAATTCTAAACTTCTGTGGCACACTTGGTAACCCACCTCCCGCCATGGTTCGACCAATTAGGACACAGCACAACATATATCCTCTTTTCTGATAGGTCGGAATCATCAGCACTGTGGGTACTAAACTCCGTTGACAATGATTACGAATCAATGCCTCCTCAATTTGACAGAAGGGCACGCAACGCCCGAGCAGAGCAAGTGCGTTGTTATATCTGATATCATCGAGATTCGAGGGTATTATAATATTTTACATAGAAACTCGCCTATCGGGTTCATTTTGGGATACTTCTTGAGCGGGCGTAAGCCCGAGGCATGTATCCGGTTTTGGACCGAGCCCGTAGGGCGAGGGTCTAAACCAATATGCGCCCGATCAGGCAAGTGTCTTTATATTATCACGCATGTAAACGTCAGATGTAACGGATGATAACTAAAAAACAGGACTTTTTGTAACGGTCACTCATGGGGCTTCTTTTAAAGAAGAGACCCATTTTTTAGTTTTCACCCGTTATTAACACGCGCATTATAAACCTGTCATCCCCCATTGAGTTGAAGCAGCTTTCATGCCTCCTGTCCAGCTGCTCGCCCTGCAGAACATATCTCAGATAACGTTTCTCATATCCTGTCCTCAACAAGGTCGTCTCATCCTCCTCCTCCTCCTCTTCTTTTAGAAACAGTCCTGACAGGAAGTCCTTGAGGGAGTCCAGGACAGTAGTTTTATCCTCGGTTTGCTGCACTGCTGGCACGTACTTGGAGTATTTCCGCATGATCACCGAGGCCATGGTGGTCAGAGGTCAAAAACAAGGCTCATTGAAACGAGATTTTAAACAATAAAGGAGAGAAACAAAATAACGAAACGTAGGACAATGACAAGAAAAAATTAGCAGAATTCGGTAAAATTAGCAAAGATCGGAAAGCTCATATCTCTGAAAGCGAACAGTAAAAAGTGCACAATCCTTAAAGATCACACATGTGAGCCGGGATCGTAGACATACCCAAAGAGCAATGTAAATTTACACACGGGGTATACGATGTACACTTGAGTACCTGTTCCTCACCCAGTGATTCGCATTTTACTCGCGGAAAAATAGCTGGTTCAACGTCATCAACTTATCACTTTAAACCATGATAATGACGTCATCTCATGACCGCCCATCTGTCGTGAGCTGATGAAGGTCACACGACGGTAGACGTATTATTGCACATATTTCAATGTCTAATATATGCTGTGTAGGTGTCCGGAATCATGGGACTCCATGCGATCTGCTATTTCACTTCGTAATTTCACACGAATGTTTTAATGTTACAGATTATTATCACAGGACGTGTAGTGGGCCTATAACGGCATGCCAACCGTTGTAATCAGAGCAAAAAAGAAACAATTTCCAGAAACTAATGCGCGCAACATCGTATCTTAGAATGTGTCGTTAATTCTGAGAAGGTCATCTGTTATTTCCACACGAATGCTATTTGTACGTACGTGATACTGATTTTACAGTATAACACGTACATATCAAAATTGTGCCACCCGATCACCCGGAGTGATTTTCGAATTTATCGAAGTCGCGGAACCTGTATGAGCCAGGATTTGTAAAGAATAAGAGGCTGTGAATGAAGATTATTCCAACGCTCAGTGCTATATTATCTTGAATCTATATAATAGTCACTAATGACCCAAGTACGTACTAATTACGGATCATTTGAAAGTACGTACCGTACGTACTTTTCATCTTAGCTACTGACCTTCCCTCATGGAAGTACTTGTCCAACTCATCCTCAATGTTGAGCTGCTTAAAGTACTTCCCCTCGAAGAAGTCCTCGAAATCTCCCAGGATCCCTGAGGAGGTGGTGCCAGAAGACGTCTCCTCCTCCTCCTCTCTTTCCTCCCCCTCCTCCCTCACTCTCTTCTTCTTCTTCTTCTTCGGGACCATGGGGGTCGACAGGGGCTCCGTCATAAAGGGGTCGAAGTCGAGATGCCCCTCGTAGAGTTTGGGGGTGGTTTGTGTGGCGGGGGCTACAGCCCCCGTCTCCCAGGAAGAAGAGGCGGCTGCCTCCTCTCCCTGCTTAGCATCTGACATCTCGGGGTTTGGGGTGTAGGGTCTTTAATGGACAGAGAGCGGGTCCTATCTCTGGCAGAGCGGGTGGGTTTATAGCTGCTGATCGCCTACAAACGAATGTACAGTGATCAGAGTCTTTTAGATAATGTTATGAAAACAGCAAAACAGAAATCGTAGAATGAATGTACTACTCAACTGTAAACAGCATACAATTGCCGTTGAGAACTTGCAAGCCTAAAATATTCTGCAAAAACATGTTCTGCAGGGCGTAAAAATACAATTTCAGTGCTTCAAAGTGAATTAATTGTTGATTTTAGCGCAAACACAAAGCTAAGTTTATCAATGGACATTATTCTGCAAAATTTATCGCGGATAAAATATTAATGAGTAATCATGGCAACGAAAAAAACGAATATCAAACCATTACAACTGCATGGCTGATCACAGTAGTGATGTGACCCAAACAGAGGCAACTGGCCAACTCAACAATCGACGCAGTGGCTTCATGGCCCCAAAAACACGCAGACTAAAATCGAAGCAATATTTCGACCACAGCACAAATACAAAATAATGCTAAATATTATGTGTAGTTAATGTGGAGTTATGAGCTGATCTTTGCTAAACAAATCTATGAATTCTCGGCCAAGGACTTGCTTTGCAGGGAGGCCACCCGAGGGTTTCATATTTCCAGTAATGGGGGCGGGGGGCACAATGTACACGGCAAGGGCTATAATTAAAATATACCTATTTAATAATTTGACTGTAATATTTAACTGCAATTTCCACAGCAATCCAGCAAGTTGTTACATACAGCTCCATTAATGAAACATGTTTAGAATTCTGAAGTTGAATCTGAATAGCAGCTTGGAACATGTCAAATGAAATCAAGTTAAACTTTTATATGAGCTCACTGTCTCACAGCTCGGAAAGTATTCCTGATATTTGCACAGTGCAGTAGGTACACATATTTCAAGCCTAGAGTATAATATGAAGATATCAAATATGAAATATTTATTCCTGTCAACAACTTGAAGTTTTCACTCTTATTCATGATAAAAGCACGGAAAATATTTGAAGAAATATCGGGATGAAGTCGATCGATGATAGAATGCAATAGGGTGTAGGTATAAGTTGAAAACGACGTCTTCTTTCAATGAAAGAATTTTTGAATATAAATGGAAATACACGATACTTGTTCAAATCGATCGACAATGTTTCCCTTTCGACCAATTATGATTGAAAATCTCCTTTCCAGCTTTCATTCAATTAATCAATTAGCAAATAAATCTTTAATTTTCGGGATATGAAAGAAATCTAGGATTCATTCCGACCAAAACTAGTACTACTGCATTTGAAAGGAACATGAAAAGAACTAATTTGAAAGCGAACATGAAATATGAAAAACTCGAACTGCAGCGGCGCTGCAAGAATTTCTAATTGCTACAACAAAGTACACTTTTTGACCTCTGAAACGATTATGTGGTAATTAAGTTGGGCACACCTGGGCACCACCTGTAAAGTACAAGTTTTTAAACAAAACTATTGACCCGCAAGCGTCTGTCAACAATGTCCAGTAGCGTATACATAACTTGCAATCATATTCGTAATTCGTATATTCAGGAATTATAAATAGTTCAAGCTACATATATAACGCGGTAAACGCAAGAGTTTTCATTTCAAGGTTTTCAACTTCGAGTCTGGAAGTTCGTGGCAGTAACGGTCGCTGATTTTAAGCCACGGAGAATGGATTTTTCGTCGGTCATTTGAACTTGCATAACCAATTATAACATTTCTATATTTGTGCATTTCATTTCTTGTTCGAAACCACAGCAAAAATGAAGACATAGAAAGAATATCAATATTCTAGCATACGGTTTCAACTGCGATAATCGGCAGATTTGGGTCTGCCAGAATCTATACAATTTATTCGGTTAGAGTCCGCGAAAATTCAGTTCCCGAAGAATTCCAGTCAGGCAAACATGCTTAAAACTTTGAATACAATATGGTACTCCAGAAAAACGGTAAAACTTGGAGCCAATTATTCCTCAATGTTCTTTTCATGTTTCATATCACGGAATTCATAAAGCAACGAGAGGAAAAGAGTTCCCAAAATATACCTAATCTTCACCATGATAACAGTGTCAAAATCAGTTGTGGTACAACTGCTGCTCGATTTATTATGCGGAAATAACAAATCTGGCAATAATGTAGTCAAAATGATAACGTGTACGAGAAAATTTGAATCAAAGAGTTGCAGAAAATTATTAAATTGTGTAGAATTTACATGAGTTGCTCTAATAATAAATAACAACAATAATAGCAATACACAAATTGAGATTATTTAGGTATTTAGGGTTAATTATGAAAAGTAACGAACGATCCTATTCAGAGTAAATAGCTGCAGTCCCTACTTACATCTGTAAGCTTGAACGTGGGAAATGAGGAAACGAACCGAACGAAATCGAGAAACAATATTATATGATAATGCAGGTATTTAGCTAATCATGATTATTTGACTATTGATATTCAAATTATATTATTATAACTATTTGACTTTTAAATCATTATCATAATTTGTGGAGTTCATATTCTGTTCAAGTAATATTTGACCAACCAACTTTCAATAATCGAGACCACCGTCAAAATGTTGGTTCACGTCCAGGCCATCCTGGCCAGCTCCTATCCCAAATATTAGGGTTGAGCTCCCCCCAAAAATAGCTTTTGGAAAAACGCTCATGAAATTTACAACCGATATATTCTTTAGAATACAGCAGCTCACCAACTGATCCATTTGATGTATTGTAGAACTATAGTAGCACTAGAATGGAACTATAGTAGAACCATAGTAGTGAAACTATAATGAAACTTAAAGTAGAACTAAAGTAGAACTATACTAGGACTAAAGTAGAACTTTAGTAAACTATAGTAGAACTATAGTAAAACTATACTAAAACTATAGTAGAACTAAAGTAGTAGAACTAAAGTAGAACTATAGTAGAACTAAAGTAGAACTATAGTAGCACTAAAATGGAAAAATCGAAAAAAATCAAGACCTTCGCCTATGGAATCCATTTTGGGATGCATCCGGTCAATTTAAGGCTTACATTCTAATCTGGTGGGCCAGGATCTTAATAAAGATCCAATATGGATCCGATCAGGCAAGGGTCAGTGTATTATAGACGCCAATGAAAACATTATAGGGTTCTATAATGCAGCACAGGCGTTAATATGCTGCGTGAATAGCGAGATATCATCAGCTAAAACTTATAAATTCAGTTATTTTATCATGCTAAACCTGCGTCGATTCAACCACTTTTCCTCCCAAATCTGTTGTAGAGTATGCCAGTTAGGGTAGCTGCACTGGTGAACTGCTCCTTCCTCCATTTCCAACTTGACCGCCCCTGCTTCTCCCCTTGCATTGGGAGATGTCGGGGAGGACTTGAAATCACCATTGTTATCACTGCAGTAGTTCTCCTCAACTTCAGCTGATACAGGTGTCTGATTGAGTTGGGGTGTCGGGCCCACTGTTGAGGTTTCAGAGGTGTCAGCGATCAGTTCAACAGCACTCATATCTTCAAGCACAAAGTTGTACGTCCCACAGGGTTTGTCCGTGTTTGTGTAGCAGGGACAAAGCGAGAGCAAAGACAATTACAAATGGAATTGTATAAAATGTTGAGTTCGTTGAATAAAATATATACTTTTTTGATGCTGGAACTGAAGGTGAAGTACAGATATATTTAATTATATGGGTTTGGGTATATATTTAACTTAAGCGTTGTGATTAGAGACCATTGTCCGTAGTTAAGGTGTCGTACGCACGAGAAAAGAGGCAGTCCCATGTCACCATTTTACCATTCAGAGCCAAGAAAATGATGTCACCTTCAAATATTAACACCCACCCATCTTAGGCAGCATATTGTTTGGGCAGATTACAATAGATGTAAAAACACAATTGTCAATTAATAGTACACGAGAAAGTTATTGTTTGGCCTCTATATTTGGATCAATTTCAATTCATCTGGTTAACACAAAAACTTTCAATTTCAGTTACTAAATGTACGGAACTATTTTAGGCGCAAGTTTTTTTTCCAATTACAGTCTTTCCAAGGACAGACACAATATCACTAACGGTGCTCGAGATTGGTCATTGCAAACGAAAATTGCCAATTATGAAGAATATTTGAATTTCTAAATAGCTACAGCTTATGATTGAAGATTTTTCCGTGTAATATCACGATTTCATACATATTAACGCCGCATACACGTAATATAGTTGAATTATATATTACGGTTGCAGATTTCATGTTTTTTCGGCAGATTTGCGTTGAAACACACAATATTACAAAAATAACTTCAGCACTTTAATAAAAGATCAATTCAAAAAAGGGCAATATTACATACATCCTCAAAAACCAGATTCAAGTGCTACGGCAAAGATCAAATAAATTTCAGAATTCAGAAAGTGATTTAAGATTTCAAAATAGTCAGTGATGAGTGGCCATGTCTAATGCATGCTCATATTACTCTAAGCGATGTTATAAATTCATAAAACCCTCTCACGTTTTTATCGGTGTCTATAACACGTAGACACTTGTCTGATTCATGGGTCCATTAGACCCTCAACCTTCGGACTGCGGGTCATGAAAACCGAATACAAAGCTGAATACCGGGTACATTCTTCGGGAGTCGGGCTGCACCCTCAGGAGTCAGGAAGTAATTATGCAAAATGGGCCCGATATTTTACAGAGCTGAACGCACAGAATGAAGGTTACAATGAAGCTCCATCTGTAACTATTTTGGGTCGCCAAATTTGGCACAAAGTTTTCTCAAAAATTGGCTACATAGGGATCGTTCACATATTACGTAATCAGCCGAGGGGGGGGGAGGGGGTTTCCAAATGATTACGTTTGATTACAAGGGGGGGAGGGGGGGTTTGGCCAATGATTACGTAATCAAAATATCTAAATTTTCATGAAAATTTCAAGGATTTTTATGAAAATTTCACTAATTTTTATGAAAATTTCAAGAATTTTCATAAAAATTTCAAGAATTTTCATGAAAATTTCAAGAATTTTTTTATGAAAATTTAAAGGATATCCGAATTTTTATTACCAAAAATTAACCGTTTGCAGGAAAATTTTTCAAAATTTCATAATTATGATTAAAACATGATCTACTCTAACTCAATATGGTCCAGAATGTATAGTTCCTTTAGCTTTAGTGCTGCCGGTAGAGGACTTATAGGAGGGATGTACTCCATTCGTTGAACTCTTCCAAACCACTTCAGTGCCTCTTTTTACATACTTATATAAGATTTGCTGCTCTGTGCTTGATGAGAGGTTCGGAGGCCTTTCTTTCCCTAGAGCTCTAGAGTTGATGCCAGAGCAGGTCTTGGCGTACATCCGCAGCTCCATTATCCAGGAATCAATCTTTTTGATGAAGGTGTAGGAAGCTGCAGTTGTCTGTGAAGTTGCCAGACTCTGATCTGGCACTTAGGGGCTAGGGATGATCTGGATCTTGGGTTCTTTCGGCTTTGGTGGCAGATGAGCAGGACACGGATATTGATCTTTGGTTCCATCGGTTTTGAAGGAGGTTGAGGTGGGACCAAGACGTTGACTTCTGGCTCTTTAGTGGAACTGGGGGCCTCAGGTGTAGAGGAGGAGGCGGATGATCTGTTGGAGGTAAAGGAGGATGATGAGCAGATGAGGATGCATTGGAGGAAGAGAAAGAGGAGGTGTCCATCTCATTGTCAGAGGAGTTGTCGTAGGCAAGATTTCCGTAGGAAAAACTAAATAAAGCTGTGAATGTCATCTTCAAGTCGATGATGTTGATAATTGAATTGAAACACACGATACTGTTCAAATATTTTGTCAATATAGTTTTTTGGTGACGTCAAAAAACTGAAGGAGGGGGGTTGGGCCATGATTACGTAATATTTTCCGAAAAGAGGGGGTTTGGCCATGATTACGTTTGACTACGGAGGGGGGGAGGGGGGTAAAAAATGCCCAAAAATTGATTACGTAATATGTGAACGATCCCATATAACAGAGCTGCCAAATTAGCAAAAGTTACTCCACTAAATAACTTAGCTGCACGATATGGTTAGGATATTATTTCACAGTAATTAGACTTAGTGAATCTGCTACATATAAAATCGTAGTAAATCT
This sequence comes from Beroe forskalii, assembly GCA_011033025.1. Lineage (NCBI taxonomy): Eukaryota > Metazoa > Ctenophora > Nuda > Beroida > Beroidae > Beroe > Beroe forskalii. Next base: position 165,133 of record WFMF01000050.1, on the reverse strand, counting down.
GGTAATTCTGTGAGATACATTAGTAACCCGGTAACCTGGTAATTGCCATTTGCCATGGTAACCCTGGTAACTGGCCTGGTAAACCTGGTAATTGCCATGGTAACCTGGTAACCCCGGTTAGTCGGTTACCATGCCAGTTACCTTTGTCTTTTTGTAACAGGCTCGTAACAGGAATTCCTGTTACGAGCCTGTTACAAAAAGACAAAGGAAGAAAGGAAGATAAGAAATTACACCGTACAAACTAAGTAAGTCAAGATACCCGCATGATTATGAAGAAGAGAAGTCATATATTGCATATGGTACTGCTTAACGTTAGAGCAACCAATTTATTAATGAACAAGGTCATAATCAACGATATCAACACAGTAACTATATTCTACATTGCAATTTAGCCATATTCGTACAAAAAATTCCGCAACCTACTATAACCTTGAGAAGAAATTTAGAAGATATTTAAAGATAAGAGTATATCTGATGGCATTGTCATGGATTAGAATGGTGAATCCATGACAAACATCGATGCGTCTATTTTGAGCGGAACTTTATCAAATAGGATGTATCAAACACCTCTTTTTCTGTGAGCTAATGACAAGAAAATATTGTACACATTCAGATCATATTATGTTTCATAATGAAGAAGAGATAGCGCCAGAAGCAGACTTGCTACAGACGGCTGATTATCGCCGATCAGCATCGCCTATCGGTGCTGATCAGCGCCTAAAGATGCAAGTCAGAGATCGGTGAAAAGTAGGCGATTAAAAAGTTAAAAACTATACCTATAAAGCTATAAGACCTCTTGGCGGAATGATTGTTTAGAAGCAATCTACAGACCCCTCCGCTATAGCAAATACCTAAAAAATAATACAACTGCGATTCACAAGACGACACAACCAAAAAAAAGAAAAAAAAAGAGAATGATGTAAATGAAAAAAAGTAAGTTTTAAAAAAGAGATAAATAAGTAATATTCAAACTTTCAAAACCTGTCGACATGTGGACATATTTTCATTCTGTTGGTCAATCTCATGTTGAGCTATTCAGCTTAATACGAAGACGTTATGTAATCAGGAAGACATTCAACTAACTTCTTTGTTTACGTCTCATACATATATGGAGCCATGAGTCAAAGTTTATCATGTCGCATTCATTAGACATAATATATTTGACACTTAACATAAATATAGAAACATTTCAGTGCATTAAACAGAAATTTAACATCGCAAATTCATAACAAGATATCTTATTTTACCTAGGAAGATCATGAAATACTGACAGGAAACTTGAGGCTTTTAAAACATCATAGTTACACGCGGGTTGATGTGCCTCAGTGACATGTCAAAGAAGAGAACTTTTAATGATATACAATTATCAGCCCAGAGCCTTATTACCACCTCAGTTTATACAAAACACACAAAAAACCAATCGGTGGAAGGACGCTCTTTTGAAGAGGTCAAAACGACAGGATTTTGTTTTTACAACACGCGGGATAGGAATCTAAGAATATTCTAAAAATGTTCTGTAAAACACGTTGCGTGCATTGCATAGTGTCACGCGTAGTGACGGCGTAATGCTTTTATGGTTCGGAGTAATGGTTCGATGACGTCTTGATATGTAAAAAAGCCAGGGTCCCAAACGATTCTGTCATCACAAGCAGAAGCCAAAATGTCCCAAACATAACGAAACATGAAGATGGCTGATGACACTGTCATCACAGGAACTGGGTGATGTTCCGAATTATAATGTCCTTATCAACACGCCCCATGATATGAATTACGAGCGACAGTTACCCCTAATAGCGACAGTAATACCCCTCTTCCTGGAGCACAAGTGTATTCGGAAAGGGTACAGATGACAACTGACAGGAGAGAATTACCTTGTGTCATGGTAATCATGGTGTGTGGTGTCTCAATGGTATAGGCAGTGGAAGATGACGTCATTATCAGAGCTTAGAACGGTGTTTTGATGACCTGCTCACGCTAGTTTTTGCCGCGCTGCACACACTTTTGTTAGAATCCTGATCCTCACGTAATTTAGTCACTTACTCTGTTATTAGGTAGCCCATGGCTCACACGACAGCCTATTACATATCCTATTGTGCTATATATCAGTGGTGTACAAATCCACCATTGGTCCCTCACATCAGGCGTGCACATGTCCTCAATTCACCAGTGTTAGCTATGAAACTGATGTAATTCTCAGCGTACTATACCCTTGCTACGAATACAGGCCTTCAGTTAATCACCTGTCATGCTCAGCTACGGTGATTGAGGAGTAATTAAATGCTCGAGCACAGCAGCATAGAGGTCGGAAGTCGAAACTCTCAGTTTAATTTGAAACTTCCTTACTAATACGAGATGATTAACTAATTAATTGTTATTGTGACCGTCTCGTCTCCCAACACCACTTTCTCACAAGAGTAACAACTTTTGACTATTAGAATTTTGATTTATTGTAATTTCAGTGATTGAATGATCGGTGACAGCACTGATGCCTCTTGTGTTTCAAAAGACACCAAGAATAAAAGAAGTGAAAAGTAGGCTTTCCATTATCGGTAACAAATTTTTTATCTAGATAAACCGATAATTATTTCGGTTTTATCTAGATAAAATTTTTATCTAGATAAAATCTATCAGTTTTTAAAAACTTTTTTGCCACTGTCAATCTGGTTACTTTCGCTAAATATACGTCAGTCTGATATCATGGTGATTGTTGATACACCCGACTGGCGTTAGTGAAAAATGAGACTGTTGTTATTGATAACACTATGTCCAAAAATTGTCAATGATACGTAATAGTGGTGCTTCCGATTGGTATCAGAGTTCATTCAGGTTGATATCATTGATTTGTCAGTGTTAGACTGATGCAATTTATCCGTCAGAACGGTATTAGGAATACTATACAGCAGACTAGGTCAGAGATGCGCCCGAAAGGTATCAATCATGCATCAGATTGGTGTCAGTGATACGGCAGACTGGTGTCAGTGATAAGTCATACTGCCAGACTGGTGTCATTGATACGGCAGACTGGTGTCAGTGATACGGCAGACAGGTGTCAGTGATACGGCAGACTGGTGTCCGTGATACGGCAGACTGGTGTCAGTGATACGGCAGACTGGTGTCAGTGATACGGCAGACTGGTGACAGTGATACAGCAGACTGGTGTCAGTGATACGGCAGACTGGTGTCAGTTATACTGCAGACTGGTGTCAGTGAAACGGCAGACTGGTGTCAGTGATACGGCAGACTGGTGTCAGTGATAAGTCACACTACCAGACTGGTGTCATTGATACGGCAGACTGGTGTCAGTGATAAGTCATACTGGTGTCAGTGATACGGCAGACTGGTGTCAGTGATAAGGCAGACTGGTGTCAGTGATACGGCAGACTGGTGTCAGTGATAAGTCAGACTGGTGTCAGTGATACGGCAGACTGGTGTCAGTGATAAGGCAGACTGATGTCAGTGATACGGCACACTGGTGTCAGTGATACGGCAGACTGATGTCAGTGATACGGCAGACTGGTGTCAGTGATACAGCAGACTGATGTCAGTGATATGGCAGACTGGTGTCAGTGATACGGCAGACTGGTGTCAGTGAAACGGCAGACTGGTGTCAGTGATACGGCAGACTGGTGTCAGTGATACTGCAGACTGGTTTCAGTCATCTATAAGCAGATTGTTAGTGTCTGTAATACGTCTGGCCAATGTTAAATATCTGATGTGTGTCTGTGACACGACAGAATAGTGTCACTGGTGCCAGATTTGTGTCGGTATCAGTTATCCATTAAACAAGTGTCAGTGCTACATCAGGATAGTTTCAACTATACATCAAATAGGTGTCTGTGGTATGTCAGACTGGTGTTGGTGATTGGTAAGAAAGGTACCAGTGACATGCTTGACTGGTGGCAGTGATCCTTCAGATTGGTGAAAGTTGAAACCAGTCCAATTTTACAAGCACTTTTCAACGCCAGCTATTTTGCTATTTTATCTAGATAAAAATAATTTTTATCTAGATAAACCGATAATTTATTTTGACGAATTATCGGAGATAATTATCGGTTTCGATTATCGGACTGGAAAGCCTAGTGAAAAGTACAATATTTAGTACCTTGTATTCTGAGTGATTTCCGTCTTGAGGTTCTCCAGCATATTTCCCTCCGCTGAGTATTTCCTGAACTTGAGGGGCGGAGGTCGCTGCACGTTGAAGAGGGACCTGGAGGACACACTCCGGTACTGAGGAGGGAGCGGCAGGTCGGGGGTGTTGGGGTGCTGGTGGGGTGTCGTTACCAGGGAGCTGCGTTTAGCTGAAAAGGGGGAGATTTTTAGATAATAACGCAGTGAAATAAAGATGTTGAGCAGAAGAAAACCTCTTAATTCTGTCAGAAATTAGAAATTGGGTTCACGAATCTAGAAAAGGTTCGTAGATACCAGATCTACGGAGTACTACACTCAATATAATATTTTTATTTTATTTTGGTTGGACAGCAAATAAGACAAACAGTTTTTGACTGGAACTAAGGACCTTGATATATTCGTGTAAAACATCCTTAGAATTCCATCCACTCAATTTAAAATACAGCATAATGCACAATATTACGAGTACGACAATACCCATGCTCTGCTCCATACCTGGAACATATTTCTCCTCTGAGGACGTAAAGGCTGCATCCTCCAGAGAGTAATGGTTGAAAACAGGGAAGGTCTTAGCGAGGGGGTTGGGTTTGTCTGGTGTCGCATCGAGGTTATCCGCTGTTCTAGGCACTGCCGGGGAGCGGAGTTCTTCCACGTCTGTGAGCGATGTGTCACCCTGCTTTGCCATGATGTGACTGAGTCACGGTAGATATTATAGCTGATTTGGTCAATACCTAATCGGGGAATCATAAAATTAGTGAATATTAGATATAAATGAAGCTGAATAGAATTTGAGTTTTGGTTCCCTTGACGCTCCACGCAAAGATTGTAATTCAGCGATTGAAATTGGCAAGACAGCTCTAGGGAAGGAATTTTGAAATGATCACAATTACTGACTACACAAAACGCACAAAAATAAGAGAGGCTGTATCATCTAAAACTATATTTTTGTTCATTTTCAAGCCGTTTTTAAGCTGCAAATCGTAAGATTAAAAGACGTCTTGTTATGCAAATATAATTGTTCAAGCCGCAAAGAATAGCAAGCTTCAAAGTACAATTTGTGACCTGTATTCCATCATCTTAAGCTGTATAACAGTCAATCTTGGCATGCGGATAAAACATAATGCTCGATAGGAATTTTAAACTGAACGAATTCAGAATAAATTATTGAAACATTTCAAGAAAAATGATACTATGATAGTACTAAGATTGTGAGAAGAACAAGCTCACCCACTGGCCACTTATAGTAAAAAAATCCCTCTATGATCTACATTTAATTGGCGAATACATGACGTAGAATAATATGAAATTACTCAGCCCTCCAAAGGTTTCGCAGTTCAAACAGTTGGAAAAATCGGGGCTTCAGAATTAGCTTCGCCCAATTCTGCGCCATCAATGCCAAAGTCTAAACCCTCTTGTCACCTGATCTCACTCACCCTGATATCACCTGATCTCACTCGCATACATTCATGTGCAGTGTTGGGTATTTTCCTCAAGCAAAATGCCACAGAAATCATTAAGAAGCATGGAAATGTAGCTGCTCAGAAAATAACGATATCGATGCAATAGAGTGAATTTTAGAATTTTGCATCAGAAATAAGCAAAAAGATGGAAAAAAGCTGGGATCACAATTGACACTAAAATAAATATCCCCAATGTCAACAATATTGTGATATTCTTGAAATTATATTGGCGTCAATTTAATCGCATAATCTGTATTTTTGCGAGATTTAATTCAATCAGGCGAGTCAATAAATCTAAAGTAAATCTCAGAGCGATTAACTATAGAAAATTTAATGACATTAAATAATGAATTTTATGGTGAATTAATCATAATTCCGTATAAAGGTATAACAAAATTATTATTTTTTATTAGAAAACATAAATGGCGTACATGGATAATCGGTTATGAGTACGTACTGGCGCCATGAAAATGAGGAAATTGTTGAGTTTAAATTCCGCTGAACAGCTTGCTTTCAAGCGCAGCATTTTGCATGGCTCCGATAACTCATTCTCTTTCAAAGACAGGCACTGTGACACGGTGACAGTCGGCAGACATACTCAGTACTCCGGAATGGATTGACACCACTCTGTGACAGCAATGACACCATGGGAGAGTCAATGAAAATGATATTTATAATATCTTAGATCATTGTTTTCTTTGATCATTTTGAAAACATAACATCATGCTCTCATGCCGAGCTGTTTTTCCAATTATAAACTTGCGATCCATCAATCTATTTTGAGGAACGGATCTACTGCACTGTGACTACACGTTGTGACAACAGGAAACTGTCATTGAACAAATGGAGAGCATTCAGTGACAACAGTGAAAGTGTAAGTGAATAAATCGAGAGCATTAAGTGAAAACAGCGGAGTGGCAATGAACATACCGAGAGAATTCAGTGACAACAGTGGATTGTCATTGAAGAGATTGGTAGTACTTATTCAGTGACAACAGTTAAATTATCATTGAACAGAATGAGAGTCTTCAAAGACAACATGGTAATGCCAGCCAACAGTCACTGGATTTAGCGAATGAAAATTGGAAGTCAACCAAGCGATCTTAGCAACGATCATGCGGCAATCAATATAATTGCCTCATCAGCTCTCTTGGAATTTTGAGCAATTTACTAATTTACGAATTTATATAGGTACTCCTTTCGACACAATATCTAAAAGCAGTCCTTACCTATATACAAAAACCCCATAGCATCTGGAATCAGCTCAATTATGAAATTATAATCACCGACGATACTGCATATCGCCAATCGTCATGTGAATATTATGTGACAATCGTTAAAGTAATGGCCGACTATAAGTAGAAGATAAGAACAGTGTGGAAATTGGAATCATTGCACGCATCAACTATTGAAGCAAGACGTCCATTCGGTATGAAAATGCGGGGGCCGGGGGATATTAAAAGTGCAAAGAAATGGACTAATTGTTAAAAGAAAATTGTTAAAATGAAAGCCAGCGGCTGAAAAGTAAAAACATATGATACACCAGTAAATTGTGCGATATTGTTGTGGAAAAGGTAAAGGTACTCCGCGGGAAGAAATGTATATGCTTCCCCTCTGTTCTCCTTCCAATTTGATAATTTTTCATGTAATGTTGACACTTCGAACACACCAAAAGTCTACATCGTGCCAAGAGTAAACTCCCAATACACCTCGCCTGTGATAAGACAGAAAAGCAGAAATAGACTGTAGACGCTAGACGTCAGTCAATTCTGACAATTACACAGACTGTAGGTACAAACCCACGGTATAAATCTGGAGTAATCTGGACTGTCAAATTTATAAGTGAAATTAGAGTCAAAAATATGCTTCTACGCTGCCACGCCTGCCTCAGTGCCTCTAATTAGACTCTTATGTGTAGGATTATAAGATGAATACCCAACATATTCTCATATTGAAGGATCGTCTATGAAGATTAACAAATCTGTATTATGTAGCTTTAGGACTTATGAAGGCACTTGTGAATATTATAGGGCCCGATGTGATAGGGCAAGGGCTCATTGGGGAGAGTTAACCAACGAAACTGACAAACGAACACGTTGTCAGTCAGCAGAGCATGAAAACATGAATAATTCATGGGTCAACCCACACTCCCATATTTTACTCATTAAGTGATCATTTATTCCATGTGAGAACCTTTGATGCAGCTATGTCCAGGTAATTTACCCAAATTGATTTATTGGTGAAAAACTGGATTCTTTTGTAATTATCCAAACATATATTAAAAAGTTATAAATAGGTTTTGGACACGCAAACACACAAAAGAGACGAATTAGACCACCGCGTAAATAAGAAACCACTATTTGGATAGTCGATACAGTTTGACTAAAGCAATGAAAATAGCGCAAAGCGTTGCCGACCTTTTACTCTTGTAGATTGAGTGTACATATTAATGCAACAGAATAATATGCACACTCATGAAAGTTAGAGTAGACTTAAGACTTGATTTTAAAGGTACTTTGATATTACGGACCACAGACTACAGAGTCTCTTATTTTGATTATGATAAATTATACCTGGAGGCTTTAAGTTTACTCCACAGTTTCGATTGCCTAAAAAGTATAGTAACACACAATTAGGTACTTCTTGAGGAAAGTTGAGGAAAGTGTGACATCAATTCATCTCACGAGTTCACGAAATTTATTCCTTAATTCATCTCCTTTACGAGGTAAAGTGCCGTGAGATGAAATGTCCGTTCCCCGATACACAAAGGTAGCTCTGAACATGAAATTGAACGTCTCTCTGATGCCGTCACATGAAGGTCTTTGATGCCGTCACATGAAGGTTTCTCTGATACCGTCACATGAAGGTCTCTCTGATGCCGTCCCATGAATGTCTCTCTGACGCCGTCAGATGAAGGTCTCTCTGATGCCGTCACACGAAGGTCTCTCTGATGCCGTCACATGAAGGTCTCTCGGCTGCCATCACATGAAAGTCTCCCTGCTGCCGTCAAACGAATGTCTCGCTGATGGACCTGAACTTCTCCACGCAGTCTCTGAGTTGTTTCTTGAGGTCGTCCAGGCCTGCTGCCACTGCCTCGTGCGTATCCAGTGCTGCTCTCAGTCGCTCCCTGCACCTCATGTTCCGCTGCTTCTCCAGCTCTTTCAAAGCACCGACATGCCGCATTCTCTTCTCTAACTTCTCTAGGTACAGGTACCCGAACGCCTGCAAGTCTTCCATCTGAACTCCTGCCTGGGACAGGAGGAGGGGATCAGGAAGAGGCGGTGACAAGAGGAGAGGGTCAGGAAGAGGCGGTGACTTCTCCGCGGAGATACATCGGTTTTTCCTCAGGAAGGGAACTTCATCAGAAGTCTGTTTCTCTTTGCTGCCCGGCTGCAGCTTTTTACACAACTTCCGTTGCAATCGAGTGTTGGATAAGGAAAGCGACCTCTTCAGGACTGATTCGCTTTGCTGGAAGCTGGAGTCAACGACACTGTTTTTATCCTTAACGTAAAGCGTGGGAGTCACTTCGCCAACAGTCACATGTTCCAACTCAAACGAGTTGCAAGGGTTCTGTTTGCGGATTTCTTCTGTGATTTCGAGGGTTCGGTTAACTGGGGTATTTCCAGGGTAACTGGAAAGGATGCTTCCATGGGAACTGTAAAGGGCGCCACCATGGGAACTGGAAAGGGCACCACCATTGGATTTGCTGGAGAGTTTCTTCAGGAACCGCATGTCCGAGACACTGCCGCACCTCTCACATCGTCTTCCCTCGGTGAGAGGGCGTCTGCCCTTGCTGCTTTCACTGAATGATCTTTGGAGAGTTCCATACGGGTAATCATTTTCTGGAGTGGGAGGGGCTGGGGTAGGCGGGACGGGTGTTTTCTCTCGTTTAATGGGAGGTATAACGATCTGATCAGGGGTCGGTAGTACCTTTTCTTCGACCATTGACGAGCGCATCACCTGAGGGAGTCTGTGAGTGAGAGGTTGTCTCTTGCAGCATGAGCACATGATCAGAAAGACTCCGTGATAATTGATTATGATTCAAAGATTCAAAACGACACAACTTAAATAGAGCTACACCATTTCTCCTCTTAAAGCAAATCTTAGAATAACGATTTTCAATAACCTTAAATCCCACAGCGGTCAATTCACACCTGACACCACACTATAGAATATAGATCAGTAACAACAACAGAACATCTGAACAATGCTTCTAAACTTCTACAGTGCTGTACAAGAATCGACGAATTACTTCAATAAAAACGCGTGTGATTGTTTCAAACGAACCTGTTTGAATCAGGAAAGTTTCGACTTTTCGAGACATGCTTGTAGAAAAACACCTTTCAATAAATTGTTCTATATAAACTTACGAAGAGTCCGGAACAAGATCTTTTGTTGTAATCGTAAGCAGAACATGTGGTATACAATAGTGACACAACAGCTGATGCACGTCATATTAGCTTCGTAAGAGTGTATACTTGAAAAAACAAGCGAGTATCAATGCATGCCGAAGGTCAATCAACATTAACATTTAAGAGTTAAAGCGCTAGGATCTATAGTCCAGAAAGCTTCAGGAGTCGAGTAATCTATTTTTTAGGAATGATGAGTATACGAATGAGTTGCCCACCAGAACTACTGAGGAATGATTTTTTTAATCAATTTGGACTTCTGGACAAATTCAAAACAAGTATTCGGACAATTCGATTTCAATGGAGCTTATTAAAAGTATCAAGATACCTTACAAGACATATTCCTGAAATTTTGAGACTTTTTGAAAGTCAATACCTCAAAATCAAGTCAATGAAAGAATGAAAGTACAACCTTGAAACTTTGAAATTGAGTTTACAAAAGAAAGATAAAATTTTGAATTTGACCAGTCAAAAATACCATTTTTCTTATATGTACTATGCAGTTACGATACCCGCTACGAAACGGGAATAGCAGCGACGCAATTTAGAGATTTAGTATGAATATCTTTGATCAATGATCATGTGAGAATCCTTGGAATTTTCTGTCCACAACTCTACAACCATAAACGAGCAGCTAAATAGTAAATAGCACGAAATGACAAAGAACGTCGGCAATCCGCGGGTGTTCAATGCACATGGTGTTAACAACGGTTCCGTTGTTAATACCGGTACCTTTTTAACACCGGTACCTTTTTAACACCGGTACCTTTTTAACACCAGTACCTTGTTAACAACGGTACCTCGTAAACACCGGTACCTTGTTTACACCGGTACCTTTTTAACAACGGTACCTTGTTAATAACGGTAGCTTGCTAACACCGGTACCTCGTAAACAACGGTACCTTGTTTACACCGGTACCTTTTTAACAACGGTACCTTGTTAACAACGGTACCTTGTTAACACCGGTACCTTTTTAACAACGGTACCTTGTTAACAACAACGGTACCTTGTTAACAACGGTACCTTGTTAACAACGGTACCTTGTTAACAACGGTACCGATGTTAACAACAACGGTACCTTGTTAACAACGGTACCTTGTTAACAACAGTACCTTGCTAACACCGGTACCTCGTAAACAACGGTACCTTGTTAAGAACGGTACCTTGTTAAGAACGGTACCTTGTTAAGAACGGTACCTTGTTAACAATGGTACCTTGTTAACAATGGTACCTTGTTAACATTGTTAATGTTACCATGTTAACAACCGTACCTTGTTTACAACGGTACCTTGTTAACAACGGTACCTTATTAACAACGGTACCTTATTAACAACGGTACCTTATTTACAACGGTACCTTATTTACAACGGTACCTTATTTACAACGGTACCTTATTTACAACGGCACCTTATTTACAACGGTACCTTATTTACAACGGTACCTTATTTACAACGGTACCTTATTTACAACGGTACCTTATTCACAACAATACGTTACTATAAACAACAAATTAAGCAAAACAAGACAAGAAAACAAGGCAACTTAAACAAGAGAATCAAATGAAATAATGACGAGAACTGCAAAACAGGTCTTTATATATGCTGGCTGACACCACTCAGTCATCAATGACGAACAGCGACGTATGCTCATTCCACATACCAACTCTATGACGTTGACACCACTCAGTACCCAATCAAGCATGACGAATAGCGTTACGTGCACATACCAACTCTATGACGTTGACACCACTCTGCACCATATTGAGCGTGACGAATAGCTACGTTTGCACATTCCACATACCAACCCTTTGACGTTGACACCACTCAGCACCCAATCAGGCATAACGAATAGCTTATACAGTGTTACAGTTATACATTTACGGTTAAGAATAAATCATTCTTGATATGAATCGTTCTTGATATGAAAAGTGCGATAAAAGATATCATGGGAATTTATCACTCTCCCCCGAATGGCCGTTTCAGAAAATTTATAGTAATTCAACAGTAGTAATTTAACAGTTGGGAATAGTTATTCAACTATTCAACACTTGAATAGTAATTCAACAGTTGAGGTATAGAAATTACACACTTGACAGTAATGCAACTGCTGGGTGCGGTGATATCACATGATTTATATTGATCAAAAATTTCAAAAGTAATTAGGTACACTGCACTAGGGTAATAATAACACTTTTAATAATAAACAGAATCAAAACTGAAGAGAAAGTTTCTAAACAAGTGAATCATGCGTCGTTCCTCAACATAGAAACAGCGAAATGTACATTCCATCATTCAGATACACGGAACACTCGTGTACACTCTTGATATCATAAAATGATGTAACGCGACACAACTACCAAAAGTCTGTCACGTGCGCTGCGCGTGACACCGAACCAGCCAATCAGGAGCAAGGATTTCCGTTATATCGTTGTACTTGTACCAAACATGGCGGGAGCGCGCGCGCGTAACCATAGTGTATCTTGAAATTTGTGTACATTGTAAATTTGTAAATTGTATCGTTTTGATTTGCTCATTTTTATAGCGATGTAGCGCAGTCTGTTTCCTGTGTAGGTAAATTAGTGTAAGATGTATAAAATACCTACATTCGGATGTATACCTAAATTGTACAAATGCGTTGGATCGAAATTTGAAATTGGCTTGCCGCCTTACTTTATAGATCTGATGCTTTTTCCTATTCTCTTAAAATTCTTCATATGCTTCGCATTTTCCAGAACATTGTATTTTCATCTCTGTTCTCTATCATTCCTTTATTAGGCTCCCTCCCGGACTCCGGACTGCATATAAGTGATGTTAAGGTATGCAGGCTTTTTGTTACAGGGTGCCACCCCTATGCGAGAGGAAGTATCGCATGCATGCCTTTTCCTAGTGGATATGCTGGCCTACATTATCATATGCATGCTTTTTTGTACAACATTGACCTACACTTGCAATCTCGTACAACAGATGCATGCTTTTTGTTATGGAGTAGTCGTGCCAATTCCACCCCTATGCAGGAGGAAATAACAAATGCATGCCTTTTTCTTTCTGTATGCGCAGGCTTAAATTATCGTATGCATGCTTTTTGTGTGTATCATTCACATATTATATCTCTGCAATCTGGCACAACAGATGCACGCTTTTGGTTATGGAGGAGGTTAACACATAGTTAAACACTCCATTCCTATGCCGGACGTTATAATACGTGCATGCTTTTTCTTTTGCGACCCTTCATAACATATGCATGCCTTTTTATTATGGAGTAGATGTCACGAGATCGCTGACTCCACCCCTATGCAAGACGAAGTATCACATGCATGCCTTTTCTAAGTGTAGAAGTGTATATGCAGGCCCTGGTTATCGTTTGCAAGCCTTTTGGTTAGTGCGTAGTGTTAATCAAGACAAACCTAAGGTTTGTCTGCAGGCTAAGGTTTCTGCATGCATGCTTCCGATTAACAGAGGACGACACATAGTTTAGTAAATGATTTTATATATTTTGTCATGTGTGTAATTACATTTACACCATACACTCACACTCAGCTGATCTACCCCTGTTCTGAAGTTTATTCAATCTCCCCGTACGAGAAAATATTTTAGGTACCTTAGGAGGTGTATTAATGTGAGTAAAATTTTGGCAGGGTGCAATTTGGGGATCTTTCTCCAAGTCATTACTCTAGTTAACATATGATAATGACGTCATTTTGAACTGTCATGGTGTGTGAAAAATGGGAATTTTTCCGAAAAAATCCCCAAATTGCTGCCAACCTGTCATTAGTGATTTGCCTGTCTGATTCAATTTGCCTAATTAAATTTATGTTTTAAATGGTCAATAAATAAACAAGTATAAAATTGCAACACAATCACGTGAGTTGATCGAATCGCTGCAACTTTTTTTGAAGAGTTTCAAAGATTTTGGGCAGCAACATATTTAGTCGTTTCAAATTCTTTCGGTCCAAATTTATATGCCTCTTATTATACATATTTGTTCCGTAGGGGAAAGGGCAGAGGCATATAAGCTTTTAAGGCAAATTAAAGGTTCGATAAGTACCTATCTTAGAGGTATTTATACATTTATATAATTATAAATTTATTGTGGAATAATTTATTGTGGAATAATTCTATTTCTATTATTGCTAGATTAGGTTCTCACTCTAAGTTTCTGGGGGAGGGACGGAGGGACCAGCGTAATTTTTGTATTTAAGTATTTAGCCGTTAATTCTACATTGTTTTTGGCCCAAATTTCAGAACAGGGATAGATCAGCTGAGTGTGAGTGTGTGGTGTTGAATGTATGGTGTTGTACCTATGTACTTACACACGACAAAGATATAAAATTATTTACTCAACTACAGGTGATCAAATTATGTGTCGTCCCTGTTAATCGGAAGCATGCATGCAGAAACCTGAGCCTGCAGAGATGGTACCTACGATGTAAATTTTTTCTACATAAGAGCATTTAAAGTAGGTACATATAAATATTTGTTTGTGCATATGATATGTGTTTATGTATAGTTCTACTGTTGTTTCAATTTGATTAGCACTAAGTACTAACCAAAGGCTTGCATATTATGATAATTTCATACACCTACGAAACAAAGGCCTGCATGTGATATTACGTCCTGCATATATAAGGGATGGAGTCAGCTTGATCTCGTGACATCTACTCCATAATAAAGGCATGCATATGTTATGAAGGGTCGCAAAGAAAAGCATGCACGTATTATAACGTCCGGCATAGGAATGGAGTAAAGCTTAACTATGTGTTAACTCCTCATAACCAAAAGCGTGCATCTGTTGTGCCAGATTGCAGAGATATAATATGTGAATGATACACAAAAGCATGCATACGATAATTTAAGCCTACGCATACAGAAAGAAAAGGCATGCATTTTGTTATTTCCTCCCTGCATAGGGGTGGAATTGGCACGACTACTCCATAACAAAAAGCATGCATCTGTTGTACGGAGATCACAAGTGTAGGTCAATGTTGTACAAAAAGCATGCATATGATAATGAAGGCCAGCGTATCCACTAGGAAAAGAATGCATGTGATATTTCCTCTTGCATAGGGTGGAATTGGCAAAGACCTCGTGACAACTACCCCCATAACGAAAAACATGCGTCTGTTGACAGAGCTTTTGCCCTATGTCAAAGGTAGGAATGTAGTCATTTGTGTAAAGACTGCTCCGACTATAAGAAAACTGCTCAACTTTTGCGAGCTTTTGCTTCCACATGCATGCTTTATTCAATATGTCTTATGGAAAGCATGCATCATTTAAGCGCAAGTCCTGCAATAATGTAATTATGCCCAAAATCCACTTGCTATGGCGTGCAGTCATTTAACTAGCAAAGGCGAGCTATTTGGTGACTCATGCAGTCCGGACTGTGTTGGGGAGCCTTTTATTCATTCTCTAGCTCTCAAGGTTCTACGATTGGTAGCCTACCTTGCTGTGGCCTATGTAGCCTATGTGGCTGTGAATCTGCGGTTCCGATTTTCGAATTTGATACCTACAACGATCCTGAAACTATATATTAGGTTGGTACTATAAACTATTGTAGGTAGGTATTATAGGCAATACTATTACCACAATGATTCTATGATAGCTCCATGATATAGCTCTATGATAGCTCCATGATAGCTCCATGATAGCTCTATGATAGCTCTATGATAGCTCTATGATAGCTCCATGATAGCTCCATGATAGATCTATGATAGCTCTATGATAGCTCTATGATAGTATGATAGCTCTATGATAGCTCCATGATAGCACTCTGATTGCTCTATGATAGCTCCATGATAGCTCTATGATAGCTCCAGAGCTATCATAGATATGATAGCTTATAGCCTGACAATGCAGCAATACGTAGGTACGTGTCTTGGTCTCATTTACTCATTTCCATTACTCATTTGAACGTTATCTTATCGCTCGTGAAGTGCCTACTGAATTACTGAAACTTCGATGATATCAAGATTTTTAGATTATTTTTACAGCAATGACATAATTTTGTTACTTGATCGAGATTCCTACTCTTGAGTGCCGTCAAGTTTTATTTCTGCTCTGTCAGCAGAATAGCAGAATCTGTCATTACGCAGCCTTTTAGAATTTAGAAAGCAAAAGTTGGTGATCGCAATTACATATTATGCTCATACGTAACTATATATTTCTAACTTGAAATCATTAATTGTTTCATTTAACTTGATAGGGTTGTTTTGGGCTCTTAGAATTCTATTTTTCATCTGTTTCATTATTGTGATCGGTTATAATAACAACTGTACGTAATTTGTTTTGACCCAATTACCTACCGGAATCCCCCCTCGAAAATCAAGTCTAACCCAGTATTATTTACGAGACAAACCCGTAATTTGGACCAACGAACTCCTCTGTAAATTGAATTAGTAATTGTTTCCACTTCCGGTAATGAATGGCGAGCATATCGAATTTCTTAAAAAATTTACAATATTATGGCATTTCATCTTGCGATTATATTTCCCAAATTCGATTATCGAACCTTTGCCATCATCCTCTAGTACTAATTATAACATGTAGAAATATGTGAGCTAGACCCGGAAGAAGAAAAGAAGCTCGTGTTAAAGATGTCGTTGCTGCGTTTATTTGTGTTGTTGCTGTCAGTTGCCTGCACCACTGGCCGGGCCCCTAGAAGTGATACCTTCCTTTCCACCCGGTCTTCTCTCACTAGAATAGCTGAAGCTGCTTCTTCTAATCGTGAGGGTGAGATAGGGAGGTTTGGAGGAAGTCTACGAACCAGCTTTTATAAGGTATGAGAGGAATGTCGCTACCCTTATGGGTACGATTACAACTGAAATAAATCGTCAAGAGTACCCGGTGAAAAGAGTTCACTTTTGTCTGAGACAAAAGCGCATAGATACATCTTTTTCACAAGGAAAAACTGTTTATATCCATTTTGTGTGGTACTGACTACAGCAAGTCCAATGAAAGAATTCTTAATCATTATGTTAAGTTTTTACTGTCCTTCTTAAGTTACCTTTTTTACTACCCTCGCTTTTAACTATCCAGAGACACGAGTTTTAACGAATGGGACAGCACAGGCTTCCCTAAAGAATTTCATACAAACGAAAACTACGACACTCAACAGTGTCATATTATGCATCCGAAATGGATGCATTTGGGTCATTGCCAGCTCAAACCTGGGCCTCACGCTTTATTCCAGCCCCATATTTTTCTTCCACATAACCTATAACCTCTGCGATACAAAACTACTATACTTTCCTCGTTTTCTCCGACACCATTTTCCCTAACGAGACTGTAAGATTTCTCTTCTGACACTCCCGTGACCAAGTGTAGCCTGACGCCCACTGAAAAATTAAAGCTAAATCTGAATTTATATAAATTCAACCTATACAAAACCAGTATACCAAATCTTAATTATGATCTGATCAACATTTCTATACTAACACTTGCCCCAGTTATTTCAATATCGACTAAGCATCGATCTCCTCAGGCTCTGAACTATACTAACACGTCTTGCTCCAGTTATTTCAGTATGGACTAAAGTAATAAGCATCGATCTCCTCAGGCTCTGAACGACATTGAACGGTCGATAGTGTACGCCGAACAAAACCTCCGACGGCTCTCCTCCGTCAGCCGGAGTCGCTCGCTCATCGACCTGCGGAAAGCTATCGTGGCTGCTGCCAAGCGGGGAAATTACAAGATTGGAAGGGAAATATTTGCAATCGCCAGGTTTGAGTACCATCGGAGAGGGCTTCAGTTCGTCGGAAAGCACAAAACTCCTAAAACCATATCATGAAATTACTGCAAAGTCTAAGTAGAGATAGTAATTTTGTGCTAATAGGCATATATAAGTATATATGAGTGATTTGTCTTAAAACCATGCTTTTATATCGGGCTACTTTTTATCGTCCACAATATAAAGATGTGGATCACGTTTATATATGGAAGGACTGCAGAGCTCGGTTTTATCGTGTGTTTATCTATTTGCAAAGTAGCATATTCCTATTCCCAAACTTCCCCCAAACTTCACGTAATGTTAGAAAACAAAGACTTCAATTTATTAGCCTTCGTCATTACATGAGCATTCCTAATGAGAAGATAAGGCTGCCTGTAACTATTTCTAATATTTTGAAAATATAGACCCCTCCCTTCAGTTTGCTGTATTGATTTACGTCTTTAATAAATCATGAAAGAGTCATGACGAGTGATTTTATGATCATGAGACGATCAATAAATCATGAGTGAAATTGGCAATTTGAAATTCCTCTTGAGCAAGGCTATGAGAGATATCTTTATGAACTTTTGAAAGTTTGAAGTAATTTCATCCTTCCTAGGGTACTTGAAGATCAAGCTTCGTTGTCGAAGTCTCACAAAAGGCACAAGAGGGCCACAGATGACATCATCAACTACATTAAAGTAAGTTTAGATTAAAACGCTTCAAATAATTTTCCAAGTGCAGGTTTTAAATATAGATTCAATTATCCTACTGAAAAGTTTTTTAAGTTGATCTAAGGCTATCACAAACCAATGTCTCATTGTATGGCCCCAATCTGTCCCATGGCAAATTTTTTCTATGAACTTTTGCATGCAAGTATTTGGGAAGCAACTGTTTACCTACAGGAGAAGATAGGAGACCAGACCTTCAAACAGTTCTTCAACATTGAGTCAGGAACCTCCTTAACTTTTGTGCTGGACACAACAGGTACCTATTTCGTTTAACTTGTCAATAAAGTTTTGTTCAGTTGATCTAAGGAGAACAAATTCAGGCGTCAAGCAGGCATTCTTTTTTAGACGTTCAAGGTCGCTTGATCTAGTTCGAATTACGTACAGGGTGGATCATAAATCGGCGGCCACCCCACCATAATTTCTTTTTTGGTCAAGATAGAGACTTCCCCTTTCATACACACCAACGATGGACAGTTTCAGACTGAATTTACGTGAAAATTTTTTTATGTATATAATCTTATGTAGATAAAAATGAAGGCTATAAGTTTTCTCAAGGCGTCAGTAAATTGACTTATCATTGACTGTCAAAGTGGTACTGTGATAGAGACAACTTTTATATCCTGGAGTTGGAGGTGACTGTTTGGAGTAGAAAAAGATTTGGCCAGTTAGCAGATATTCTTTAAACAATGAGTTCAATGGTACTGAACTAGAAAAACCTAGCTTATTCTCAAATAAAAATGTTAGATAAGGAGATCAATCAAAAAGCAAATTGCCAATGTTATGAATCTTAGTGTCCTGTTCTGCACTGGAAGTGGAATTAGAGGTATTTAGTGTTGCTACATTAGTAGCCTCGTCGACTGCAATGTAAAATTGATAATCAATATCGATATCTACGTTAATAACAAACTTTAGTAAATTTTTGCACTTGAAAAAAATGAAATCAATTTTTTGAAGCTCTCATGGCTGAAGTATTTTTTCACGGCGGCTGATAAAAAAATACTCCTCTAAACCAGACATTTTTGCCCTGCTTGCTTCACTCGTAAAATTTTCCTTAGTTATGCGGTCTAGTAAGGGCTATATTTGATATATCTGAACATGGGTGTGAAATAAATCTTAATCTAGGTTTGAGGGTTTAATTCGATAGCATATAGGTCAAATATATACCAGAAAAAAAGTCTCAAAAATTTTCGATGGAAACCCATTTTTTTGGCCACGCCTTTTGGGCAGTGCCCAAAAAATGAATGAACGATATCTCAGCTTCTTTTTGAGGAAAAGTTATAAATGACCTCTAACTGACGTAGAATTGTCGGTTTTGGTAGGGTAGAACATGGTTTTAAGTTTCTATCTCAACCCATTCTGAGATAATCCCAAATTTGGCCATTTTGGCTGTCCATAGGCCCAATATGGGCATTTGGGGCAGCTTATGAGAGGAGAACATCAGAACCATGTAACTCAGCCGGAAATGATCGGTTTATGAGGGCAGAGCTTGGTTTCAAAGCTCTATCTTAACCTGTTTCGAGATAATCCCCATTTTTGGTTTTGGCTGTCCATGAGGCCCAATTTCGGCATTTGGACAGCTTATGAGATGGAGAACATCAGAACTATGTAACTCAACCGGAAATGATCGGTTTATGAGGGTAGAGCATGGTTTCAAAGCTCTATCTCAACCTATTCCCGAGATAATCCCCAATTTGGCCATATTGGCTGTCCATGAGGCCCAATTTGGGCATTTGGACAACTTATGAGATGAAGACCATCAGAACCATCCAACTCGACCGGAAATGGTCGGTTTGTGAGGGTAAAGCATGGTTTTAAGGCTCTATCTCAGCCCGTTCTCGAGATAATCCCCTATTTGGCCATATTGGCTGTCCATGAGACCCAATTTGGACAGTTGGACAGCTAATGAGATGGAGACCATGTAACCATGTAACTTGACTGGAAATGGTCGGTTTAAGGGGGTAGAGCATGGTTTAAGGCTCTAGTTCCACTCTTTCTCGAAATGGCCATTCGATTACAACTTCTATTACAACTCATTTCTATTTATGTCTCGAGCAAAATCAATAACCTCAAAAGTGAGTATACTGACCTAGAACGGCACTTATTATGATTCCTCATATCTTTTTACAAAGTTGGTTAAAGTCAAGGTCACCAATCACATCTAGCGTGCATCCTCGATCCTTAATAAACTCTGCAATAAACTCTACAATAAAATCTTGTTTTCTATTTATGGCCTTTATCTATTTCCGGGTAAAATAAATATATTATCATGTGGCTCAGAGGGTATAGGACTCTAGGTCGGGGGACTCTGGGTCGGGGGACTCTGGGTCGGCGGCTGAAAACCAGGGTGGACTCTGGGTCGGGAGATCCCCACAGGGTGGACTCTAGGTCGGGAGGCCTAATTACATGTTACGCTGATTAGGTAACAAGAATGCAGCATAGAATTTATCGAGTTCAATACAAAGGGTTACAAGAAGTTAGTTGGTGATAAAGGTAATCAATATAGGTAATATAATTATTTCACACACTGATAACTGTTACAAAATTATATCAACAAATTTACAACTGGGCAAGCTCGTCAAGGAACTCCATCAGTCTGTTCTCGTAGAGGTGGTAGTTGCCAGATCCTCTTCTACAGCAGCATCCTTCTCCACCCATCTCTTCTTCCTGGCAGGAGGCTGTCTTTCCCTGGCGGTAGGATGTGATCTTCCCCTCCGTTGATGACTGCTCCAACTGCACTGCCGAGATGAAGTTGTAGATTGTAGGGTTGGAGTGTCCGACAACATCAGAGAAGGTCTTGTTGAAGGACTCTCTGGAGTAGCGGAAGCCGGCATGGAGGAGGGATTTAGAAGTGAGTGTCCTGCCTTGGATGATCTTGATGGAGGTGTCTGTAGGAGGAGGAAGGGTAGGTTGAGAGGAGGAGGGAGGGTTGGTGGAAGGAGCAGGGTGTAGAGGAGGAGGAGGAGGAGGGTCACCGTTGAGAACTGCGTTGGCTGCGACCAGATGTCCGAAGGTTGTTTGTAGAGTAGTAGACATGTTGATGGATACATCTCTGGTTCTGTTTCAGTATATATACTTCACACTGCATGAGACCTCGTTACCTAAGTGGGACGAGATCCCTACGAATTAGCATGGGGTAGTGCTCGCATGAACGTCTCGCATCACTTATTGCCTCCGATGACATGAGATATATGTAGAATTTTTAGAATTCATATGGTCAAATTACATTTGTAATGACAGACCCTATATAAAAGTTAGAAATCAAAAGATAAAAATAAGAAATGGCCAAAGAAAAACTTATAGATGACATGGCAACACTGGGAGGTAAACTCCTCAAATTTACTTGAAAGGGTACCCAATAAAAAAACAAAAAGACCCGGACCTTCATGCACAAAAGTAAAAGGAGGAAATGGAAGCAGGAAAATGGAAAAGTTGATTGGCAGAAACTTGCAAGTTAACAATCTGAGTCCTGCTTAGGAAAGCGCAACTTAAGCATTCTGCTGATGACATTTGCAGTTTTCCTTACATTTTCTTTCTGAAAGATAGGGGTCCCATACTTCCTGTGAAATATTTTCCTGGATGGTGCTGTCAAGATCTTTTCTGATGTCTATATAGAGGGGCAGTCTTTCAGGACATGAACCTCATCTTCAACTATGGGGTTGTGTTCTCCAGGAGCTCCATGATGTATTCCATGGCATTCATGTCAGTACAAGTAGGGCAGCATCTTAAGTGCTTCTTGTTGTAGTTGCTGCCGTATCTCCCTGTTTCGATGTTTAATCCATGGCAGCTCATTCTTAGTTTGGCAACAGCTTTTCCAGTTTTGTAGGAACATTCAGTAATGTATGGTTCAATCTGAATGCTCTTCTTGAATGAGCAGTAGAAATGCAGTTTGCGGTTTGTCTGGCATTCTTCATTCCAAGCCTGCTTGAACCATTTCTCAGCGTTATGTTCACAAAGCAATGAGTTGGGGAGGGTGAGCCCATCAGCCAACAAGCGGTATGGTATAGTGTCAGCTATGATCCGGCGGATCACATGCTGACACCCTGTATCGTGAGTTCCTCAGTGTCTCAGCAATAAACTAGCGGATCAGATGATTGGACCCCTCTATACGGGCTCTGTCATCAGGGTTAACTGAGTGATTCCCCGTATAGGAGAAAAGCTTTTAGGTAGTATATATATAAACTAAAGGGCTCCCGACCTAGAGTCCACCCTGTGGGGATCTCCCGACCCAGAGTCCACCCTGGTTTGCCGCCGCCGACCCAGAGTCCCCCGACCTAGAGTCCCCCGACCTAGAGTCCGTTCCCCGGCTCAGAAAGTTAATGTGACGATCAATTCCCCCCCCACAATTATATTCATAGGGTCATGAGTCTTGGAGCTACCATTAACCACAGTGCAGCTGAGAGACTTTCCCCAATATCATCCAAGAAGGCAATAGCTTGAATTATCCCGTGAAGAACTTGGGATATAAAATCTTCAACACAACAAACCAATTATTTCTTGATGACAAAGCTAGTCATCACATTGAGTACCTCAGCCGGGTGCCCCAATTGAGCCATAAGGGCATAATATGTCAAATTTAGGCATTATCTCGGAAAGGGTTGAGATAAAGCGTTAAAACAATGCTCTGCCCTCTTAAACCGACCATTTCCGGTCGAATTACATGGTTCCGATGTTCTCCATCTCATAAGCTGTCCAAATGCCCAAATTTGGCCTCATGGACAGCCAAAATGGCCAAATTGGGGATTATCTCGGGAATAGGTTGAGATAGAGCTTTGAAACCATGCTCTACCCTCATAAACCGATCATTTCCGGTCGAGTTACATGGTTCTGATGTTCTCCATCTCATAAGAGCATAAGCTGTCCAAATGCCCAAATTGGGCCTCATGGACAGCCAATATGGCCAAATTTGGGATTATCTCGGGAATAGGTTGAGATAGAGCTTTAAAAACAATGCTCTACCCTCATAAACCGATCATTTCCGGCTGAGTTACATGGTTCCGATGTTCTCCATCTCATGAGCTGTCCAAATGCCCAAATTGGGCCTCATGGATAGCCAAAATGGCCAAAATGGGGATTATCTCGGAAACGGGTTGAGATAGAGCTTTGAAACCAAGCTCTACCCTCATAAACCGATCATTTCCAGTCGAATTACACGGTTCTGATGTTCTCCCTCTCATAAGCTGCCCAAATGCCCATATTGAGCCTCATGGACAGCCAAAATGGACAAATTTGGGATTATCTCGGGAATTGGTTGAGGTAGAACCTTAAAACCATGTTCTACCCTACCAAAACCGACAATTCTACGTCAGTTAGAGTGGTCATTTATAACTTTTCCTCAAATAGAAGCTGAGATATCGTTCATTCATTTTTTGGGCACTGCCCAAAAAGGGCGTGGCCAAAAAATGGCTTTCCGCATCGAAAATTTTTGAGACTTTTTTTCTGGTACATATTTGACCTATATGCTATCGGATTAAACCCTCAAACCTAGATTAAGATTTATTTCACACCCATGTTTGGTATAGCCCTTACTAGTCCACATGCTTTACCCACAAAATTGCCTCCATAGTCCATTTTGTGAGCGAAGAAGCTGGCGGGCCGCAAAACTGACTCCTTTTTGATGAATATATAAGAAAAAGTAATCATTTTGATAAATTATAAGTTAAAAAGCTCCTTACCTAAGTTAAAAAGCTCCTTACGCTAATTTACCTAGTAATGGTCGATCACAAATTTCAATGCATTTGCTGTAGTACTGTCTTAGTCTTACCAGGTTCCATGCTTGAACTGGTTAATTTATGGTAAATTATGGAAAGCATTACTAATACTCTAATACAATGAAAAATACGTACCAATACAGCGCTGGAGAGAGTATGTCGTAGAAATTCTTTCCGACGTTCTGTCGCATTCAGTTACCGCTTCCTTCCGGTATAATGAGCAATATAATAACCAGTTACCGTATACTATCACCTCGAACACTTCACACCCGCTCTTTTGCTGACACTTTGCTCTGCAGTCTGCAACTGAGGTACCACGGCCCAAGCTAAGGAAAAATTGTGCAGAAGCTCCTAGCTTACAACCACCATTCCACAGCGGCCAGCATTTTTCTTCTGAAAGACGTGTTAAATCTGAATTTGTGTTGATCACGTGCCTACGTTAGACCTGTCACATAATATTACGTCAGCAACCTAGGAGGGGCTGTTTCCTGATGTTTTTGGCTGCTGACAAGGGGTGGAAGGAGGTTAGGGCCATGCTGACGTCAGCGCAGGTTTTGGAATTTAGCGTACAGGAATGAGGTTTTTCTTGAATTATTTTCTTGTGGCAAACTTATAGTTATGGTAAAACTGGTGCATCCTTATGGTAAATTCAGGTTAAAACTCATGGTAAAATGGTGTAAACTAATGCAATATTTTAGAATGTTATGTACCCATGGATTCACATTCGCAATTCGTTAGTTTGAGATTTTAATTATTATTATTAACACATACCTGATATTTGCAGGGCTCCAATAAGTCCAATAGGTAACAGAGCAAGCAGGATGATTGAGAATGTCACCATGAACTGAATATAATGAGACTTTTTATTGGAAAGGATTTACATAGGTTTTATTGCCCATTCAAACAGCCAATGGGTGATAACAGGAATCGATCCGATTCAATGAATTTTAGGTTTTAATTTGCAGTCGCGGTATAAATGATATCAATACGCCACGGTTTAGCGTGCTTTAGAATTGTAGTTAACGAGTCGTAACGAAATGGAAGAAGGCATCGAGTTATGGAGGTGCTATAAATTTAAGGATTTAACCCTTAATTCTGCGTATGCTAATATGATACCGACTCGCTATTGAGATCACTGATCCGCTCCCTTAGAATTAATGAATTAATGAATTAGAGAAGGGGGGTGCAGTGGTTTAATCATGGTGGTCATTGATCACTATGAATATTAACACCCGGGTTCCTTATATTCCTTTCACCGTGACCTAAATCATAAATCTCGGGGGTGAGGTTAATTGGGGTCACGTGATAAGCACAATTCTATTTTAAATCTATATAATTAAATTCGAATGCTTGCTAGTAAACGCGATTTTCTGGATGTGGTTTAATCTCCATAAAGTAAGTTATTCATTATTGCACTGATTCCTTTTCTAAATGTTAATGCGGAACAATGACCATGATGAAATCACTCATGCCTTTGTTATATTACAGCGTCTGGGGCGATGCCTCATTCAGTCGTTGGCGTTATATGCTAATAAGGATCCAAATGGGGGAGAATGGTTATAGGATTTAGAGGCATTGTGAAATCAAGTGAGCTTGGATGAAAATTCAGGGAGCATTGCGATTCAGTGATTCACGAATCAACGGTTTTTAAAACAAACCTGGTTGACTAGATGAGTTTTCACCGCCACATTACTTTATTGATACTTAAATAATATGCTGAATGTCTGATTTGATCAAGAGCTGTCTATCAATTGTGGTCAGATATTTTGTCTCCCTATTATAGGGCATTCGGAGATGATTGTCACTACAGGCATAAAATGACAAAAAATTGCAAATCATGTCAAAATTTCAACATATTCGAGATAACAATGGTCCCTACCAGACTTTCGCTTGTTTTGGGAACTAAAAACCTTTTTTTCGCGCAGGTTCTATGAAGGAGGACATCCTGCAAGTCCAGGACATAGTGAGAGAGCTGGCTTCTCCTGGTGAGGATGAGGATGGTTTCCACACCTTCCTCCTGGCTCCCTTCAAAGACCCAGGTCAGCAAACATGGCGAGAACTTCTCTTCAATTGGTGGCAGATGTTGACCTTGTAATCGGCGCCGATCAGTGCCTTTTGGTGTTAAATCGGCGCTGATCGGCGTCAATTGCAAGGTCAATTCTACCGAATTGTTATCCAGGAAGGTTTTTCAAAATAGCCTGGTCTACTCGGAGATATATAAACCTGCTCAAAGAATCAGCAGATTTTACTAAGCCATGGTGGATTGCCTGTATCGGCAATCTTTAAAGCTATTATGCAAGCTCACAAGCTGGCACCAAGTGGAACCTGATATCTTCCAATGTTGATTCATCTTTGGATTTTTGAATTGATTGGACGATCATTAAATAATGACATCTTCAGAGGTTGGACCGATAGAGTCGTTCCTTGACAAAGGGGAATTCCTCTCTACTCTTGAGCAAATCACTGTGAGTAAATTAGTATCAATTTAAACTCGACGCATTTGGATTGGCACGTTCAATGGCTTGGTCACGTGACATAAAGCATTGAGCTGATTTGGGGCGGAAACTGAAATACCCCTTCACACTTTGAACTGCCAGTTCATACAATGTGGAGACGACACTCAGTGTACTGAGTGACGAGTGTTTCATGTCATTATGTCAATGGGGTTTTCAGTCACTACCCCTAGTCAGATGAAACTCAAAGTTTTGGGCTACAGCGTTCATATTTCACCGTGCGTTTTACAAATGCGTTTAGTATAGTAGTAGAATTGTTTCCTTACGTCACTCAACCACAAAATACTCGTAAAAATCTTCGTAACTCCGTTCGTGGAAGAGCAGACTTATGCCACTTCACTTAAACGGGGAAACTTTTAGGAAGTACTCGATGAGATCTACAAAATTAAGAAAGAATTGTACAAATTTCCTATGTATGTTAAGTAAGGACCATTCTATGTTCAGGTGAGGGCCTGATTAACTCTTCTTCTAACAGGTGAGTGGGGGAGGAGACTGTGATGAGATGGTTATGAATGGGATCAACGAGGGGTTACAGGAAACAGAGGCCTACTCGCCCGTCTTCGTGTTCACTGACGCTGGGAGCAAGGACATAGAAGACAAGGATACTGTACTCAGTCTTTCTCAGGTTTTTTTTGAAACGCGAGATATTTCTGCTTTCATTGATATCATCATTTAAATATAATGTTTCTGATAACATGGTAATTTGTGATTCACTTGATGTGTGCCATCTTGAGATTATGCCGTCATTGTAAATGTAAAGATTGTAATAATGCCCCTCCCAGGATCTCTTCTCTCCCATATTCTTCTTCATCACCCCGAGCCCTGAGTGTCATGGATACTCGGACTTCTCACCCTACAACGACCTTGCTGATGAGACCTCCGGACAGGTATGGGATGATAAATACAGATTATTCTGTTGCCGCTCCCGCGGGAAGTTGATTGGTAATGGTAATCATATCTGAGGCTTGATCAGTATAATCTTAGCTGCTTTATTCGAGAGGAAATCAGTCGTACACCAACATCATTCTGATTAACTTTTATTATTCCGTTTAACAATATATCTGTAATCTTACAGCAAAATATTCATGCAACTTATTCCCACTTTACCTCCGGACAGGTGCTGTCAATCGATAAGTCGGAGATTTACAGGCTGCAGAACTTCGTCAAATCAACGGGCGTAGGAAGATCAGAAATAACATCCGGTACGCCTTTAAAATTCTATAATTTCTCATATTTGATGTTCGCGCTTCCTAACCCTCGTCCAGACCCTATTAGTAATCCACCGGGCTATGCATCTTTTCTAGCGCGCAGCAGTACTAAGTGGCGTCATATTGCCGGCAGATTACTCTTGAACCGAATATAACCCAGCCCCTAACCTTCCTCAGGAGATGAGTTCACTACGGGAGATGGGTTGGGGAAGAGAAGTGCTGGGCAGACCCACGTTAGGAACTTCTTTGTGGACGACACGGTGGATAACCTGGTAGTCACTGTCAACTTCAACACCCCCTCAGGGTTAGTGTGCTTTTGTGTAGCTTTGATATATCAATTCTGACCCAAACCTTTGAGATGACCTACTGAACTGAGGCAAGGGGTAGTTATTCCCCTTGGATGCATTTTGGGAGGCAAACCATTTGTTCACATTCTAGAAATAGCTCAAATATCTGGCAAGATTCCAAATGCCCATATTTGGTAATAACTCTCATTATTCAAATTCTCTATTAGGTCCTCGTACCTGCTGTCCCCCACGCTGGTCCTGGTGTACCCCACCTTCGTGTCAGCCTTCACCAACATGCGCCTATACGAGATAGAGCACCCCCCTCCGGGAAAGTGGACTCTCGAGGTTTGTATTTTCTAAGCGGAAATACCGGACATAGTTTTCACGGAACTGAAAACCATATTATCATCGCAGGTATCACGGACATAATTTTGACGGACATTATAGTACTAAGGACATTAATTTTCACGGAAATTTTATCACGGACATAATTGTTGCCGATAAGGTATGGCAAATACCACTTTGAGAGCTGTGGGAATGCAGTGTCAGTGCAGTGAGATGACGTTATACCAACATGCGGCACATTCCCAGGCAATAACGGACACGGGTGAGGAGTTCACGTACAAAGCTAACACAGTGAGCCCCACTAACATTGACTTTAACTACAACCTCATCACGGAGAGCAGGGGACGGGATGTGCCCACCAAACACGCTATTCCAGGTTTATATCAGAAGAAAATATAATGTCCAGTGAATTTCACCTCGCCTATATTCTACTCCCTTACATCCATGATATGCCCAAAAACACGATGGATCTCCAAGTCCAATGTCCATAAGGCAAATCGCCGATCAGCACTGGATCAGGGCGTCAATTCGGCGATTTTGCAGTGCCCATTGAATTGGTGTTGTTGAGACATGTGTGACTGGGCAGTTCACATTGTGATGAACTGCGCCTGATTATCGCTTTAAAGATCGGGCGACATCCACTCTTTCTCTTCCCGCAGGAGAGCTGATAAAGCTGCAAGTTGACATCGTGGGAGCTGAGAAGAGCATCCGGAGGGAGTCTAGCGAGGTCTTCCTCACGGACACGTCAGGGAACGTTATCTCTACGGTGCAGACTCTGCAGGTCTCCGACGAGAAGAGTCACTCCTACGACGGACAGTTCGTCGGTAGGTGTGACATGTCTAATAATACTGCAACTGCTATATATTTGGTTAACTTTTGTTGCAAAACTTCTAAAACGATAACCAACATTTGAAACAATAGCTGCTCAGACTTACTTCACCCTCACTCCCCAGTTCCGACGCAGACCTTCAAGGTGGTGCTGTACGGGGAGACCATGACGGGTTACCCTTTCACTAGAGCCTCTCAGAACACCATCACCCCCTCCTACGGCAGAATAGAAACTGTGAGTACTTTTTTTTAAAACTCAGTTCGACAGGACTACTTATTCAGAGAATTAACTAAAGCGGTGAATATGGAAAGCATAATTTGCTTTGAAAATCCAAAATGGACATAATATTAATAAAATGATGGGCTCTCCGTGATGGCTCATTATTTTCGGTTGAAAGTGCGTTTATAGCTCCCCCTATCAAATACCAATGATCCCTCCAGTTTGACACTCCCCCAACCCCCTATATTCCCCCATCCCCCCAACTCCCCTTACTCCCTTAACAAGTTCCCCAACTCCCTCTATTCCCTAACACGTTCCCTCAGTCCCCAACTCCCCCTGTTCCCTAACAGGTTCCCTCAGTCCCCAACTCCCCCTATTCCCTAACAAGTTCCCTCAGTCCCCAACTCCCCTTATTCCCTAACAAGTTTCCTCACTCCCCAACTCCCCTTATTCCCTAACAAGTTCCCTCAGTCCCCAACTCCCCCTATTCCCTAAAAAGTTTCCTAACTCCCCAACAGCCCCCTATTCCCTAACAAGTTCCCCCACTCCCCAACTCCCTATATTCCGTAACAAGTCCCCCCCACTCCCCAAGTTCCACACAGACAACCTGGTGAGGAAGAAAGTCCTGCCACCAGGGGGAGGGGCAACCTCTACTTCAAGTTCACCCACTACAGCGACACCACCAGCCGCTTCCGCGTCAACTTCACCAACCCTGGCAGCATCATCACCACCACGGCTCCCGTGCAGCTCAGTAAGTAACTATAGTTCGTCATTACCATTTACCATGGAATGGCCCTAAGATTTTCCTTTAGACACTATTTCCCATATTCCTGAATTAAACAGGAATTCCTGTTTAATTCCTGTTATTCCCGCCCTGGCCAGGGTGGTAACTCCGTGTGGGAAAGAAATGGACAGTCGGGACCTATCTAGAACGATTTCTCGTAGAAGGGCGGGTTTTATCAAATATTTTATACCAGTAATGATCCGCTTAAGAGACGTTTCTAGGCATTATTTTCTATCAACCACAGTACAGAAGTGCTGTATTGTGATCGATCTTGTTGATCTTAGACATGATCAATGAAAAGAACTGGTGACGTCATTATGACGTCATCAATTCTTTGCGTTTTTTGCTTTCGCGAAAATATGTCATAAATTGATTCGTGGCCAACTCAAACTTATTTGACCTCTTAAAAACTCTAATTTTTGGGCTGATATGGACTTTTTGAACCATTTGAAATGACCCAAAAGACCCATTTGTACAGTTTGATCCGAATTTCGGTGCCCACAGTCAATATGTTTTATCCAAGATGGCATAAATCACAGCTTTTTGTCCGCAATATTAACTGCAAGGGGCGGAAATCCGTGAATCCTTTATTTTCCCTTCAATTGCCTGCTGAGATTTGTCATGTGACACATTTGCATCTTACCTATGTAATGCTAATTTGTCACAAGGCATCACCCAGTTTTTTAGATAGCGAATGTTAGGATATAGGCTTTCCAAGACGCCCTGCAGAGTTCAATAGTGCTGCTGAATGTCCCGAGTTGTCCTGTAGAGTTCAATTCTGCTGCTTAATGGATCAGCATAAGAAAAAAAATCCCGCGACCGAGCCAGCAGACTTTTGTAGCAGAGAATAAAGCAGAAGCAATTGCATGATCTTAATAGCATGATATGATGGTCGAATATATTATACTGAGTCGAGGAAATTATGAATATATTCATCTGGAGAAAGAAGTATAAATTGAAAAGTTTTGCTGAAAACTCACAAATTTTCCGGCGAAAGGTTAACAGAGAATATGTGACAAATCACCATTGTCGACACTCGACAGTGACGATTTTTATTGTCGAAAATGCATCCATTTTCTTCAGTGGTGATACCAATCGTCATTATCGACAATGATTTGTAAATGACGATCGTCACTGACAGTCATTGTCGACAATTATTTGGTGACAAAGTGTCACACTGTCTATAATAGCTCACGATCGCCATTGACGATTGTCGGACATTCATTGGCGACAGTGCAGAATCCATTTTCGGCAATGACAAAAAAGTCGACAAAGAATTCATCGGCGCCTGTCGCCTCTGTCCACGATAAATCATTGATCCGTGATCAATGGTGATCAACAAATCATTGATCTGTGATCTCTGGAAATAGTGTGCGCTTTTGTCCGTCCGGCGGACAAAAGCGCACACTTTTATCACGTTGACAACCCGTGACCACTTCCATGTCCGGCAACGCTTTCTTCATTCTTGCTGACCTCTTCTGGCTTCTAGGGCAACGCCCCCAACCCCTACTGTTCTTTTGATTCATGTTTGTTGCTACGGCGTGCAGTTCAAGAAATTGGGAATAAAAATCAGCACTTGAATTGTAAACGAAGTCCGAAAAAGGACTGGAGAATCATTCTGTAATGAGTATTTTTTTGCGATCTCTAAGTTTTCAACGAATCAGAGTTTTTTCTTGTGCTTAAATTTTTTCCCTCTCCAAATCGCCTTTTTGTTTCACAAAAAGGCACTGAAGAGGGTTATTAATAGCAGGTTGAAATTTGCGAGCTCTGAATTACATATTCCATGAATTTCCCTGATTAAGATTTCCATAAAATTGAATATTTGATTTCGGTGCTCATGGCTTTTGATCTGATTGGAATTTTTGATGTGGTAAAAGGTATCCCATTGATTTGAATGGCAGTGTTTTAAATTCACGAACGAGGTGCTGCGTAGCAGTGCCGTGTGAGATGTGCTGTTGCATGACCGACGGGCCTGCTAGTCTATAACATAAAGTCAACGCTTTCTGCAGCGATTTTCGTCCTTTTGTGACTTTCACTTTTTTGTTCTTTAAAGGCCCAACGGGCATGCTAGTTTAATATAAAAACAAATGTCGCCCATTATTATTTTCTGCATAATTATAATTATGCAGAAAATAAATTCTGAATTTTCAACTTATGCTTTGAATCTTTGAATAATGCCATTAAATTCTATACTAAATACTAAAATTCTTGAAAATGAATTCAATGGTATGACAAAGCAAATATGCTATTTGCATACGTAAGCAAAGTTTTTGATCACGTGACATAGCTGTTTAACGTCTGTTTAATGGTGTTTTGATTTTGGTGCTCTGTAACTTTTGATCTGTTTGGAATGTTTTGATGCGGTAAAAAGTATTCAATCAATTTGAATTGTTTAGAATTTGCGATCGACGTGCTACGTAGCAGCGCCGGGTATACAATATGAAAACTACGATGGAGCTGTTCAGATGAAAACAATGCAAAAACCCTATTGAGATGACATTTCTTTAAACTCCAAACCGTTTACTTCTCATGGGGACTGCCGCCCCAGTCCCCTTTTTTTCGAAAAACATGGTATTTGCAAATGAGACGCCGCGAATCTACGCCGAGTGAGCTAAAACTCTAAAATAAGCACGCCCTCAATAATTCTGGACTGGATGCATGCCTGGCATGGATCAAATTGTCGACAATTAATCCATAATTGTTAACAATGAATTCAATATAATTCATTGTGACCACTATTTGACAATCGTCAATGATGTTCGCAATTTTTATTCGAAAGTGAGTGGCGCCAATGACTGTCAATGAAGATCGTCATTGACGAGTCATTGTCGACCATGGCGATTATAATTGGACTTCAATAATTAGAATATTGTTCTGTAAAACCTAGAAAGATCCTGGGGAAGATCCATGCATCGAGAATTGTGAAAGAATTGGACGACAAGGACCCAGCTCAGAACGTTGGCCGCAGCCTGTTAAAGTCACATTGAGCACCACTTATTCTGTTGAGACTATGTTGAGACGATCTTATCGGTTGCGAGGAAACTCAGCCTACAAGTCGGTATTCATCAGCCCAGACAGATCTGAAGAGGAAAGGAAAGCCCACAGAGAACTAGTCCTAACTCTGAAGCAGAAAATCAAAGGGGAACCGGAGCTTTATCACTACATCGGTAAAGAAGGAATTGTAAGTGTGCCTAAGACTAAGGACAGCCCTCGAAATCAGCACGTGATTGGGGAAGAAGGGGGCTCACCTCCACCACCGCGATAGACTCGATATTTCTATTGTCCAAGATAGGAAATTTTATTGGTTAGCACTTGGCAATTTTATGAGGATGCATTCCATTTGAAAGCTACTTTTCGTACCACTGTATAATTGGAGGGGATGATGGACGTTGATGGGCGTTTTTATCTTCTTTTTTTTTCGAATTCTTTTTTAGGTAATCTTTTTGATTATCTAACGATCTGACATTACAATATTTTATGTAATAAGATTGTAAATATTATTCTTATTCTTACATTTTAAAAATGTATACTTCTACCGTACACATCTACGTTTGTACGTTGGAATGAAGTTCCATTGAATATAAGATCTACAAATTGCTTAACAGCCTTTAAGACTAAACTCAAGGAATATCTCTGGATGAAGGCGGACAGTGAATTTGACTTATTTTGGTTAATATCCCTAACATGAATAATGAAAGAATAACGATTTGTTGCCAGTGTTTTCCTATGATATGCATAATAAAGGGCGAAAGGTATAGATAAGGGACAGAAAGAAGGGAAAAGGTATACAAAGGATTCATATTATGTTCATAGAGATCACGAGGTTCAGGCTCACCACCCACATCACACATATCATACATTTGAATATTCCAGAGATTTATATCACTCAAGCACTCAGAGTAATAAAAGTAATTTATCATTATTATTTTATTATATTTTAAAGATGAATTTTTACCATCTACTTATAATGCCATTTTACCAACTATGTTACCAACCAATGTGTGTGATTTAAGATTCTTGAGGGCGTAATTGAGCAGCATAGAAGCATAGAGTAGTTTCGTGTCCCACTCATAGCATATGCAACAAGTTAGACTCTACTATGTTTATTTTTTATTCAACTATGATTATACAAATCTTTCGGTTGGGGGCATCATCATGTTTCATGAATAATCTTATATAGGGCAAGTGACAATGTATAATTTGTTGTGTATCCTATTTGTGATTTTAAATAAAGCAATGAACGCGCGCGCAATTTATCTGCATGTGCAATTCCCCATTGCCATGGGTCGTGACGTACAAAAACAAAACAGAATTTGTGACTTTAATAAGTAAGATTATTTAAACGTTATTCAAAAAGATTTAATGGTATAAGACGTGAGGCCACTTTTGCACTTTTGTTGATGGCGCTCGAAAAGTAAGAAACTGTACTATATAAGCGACATAAAACAAAGACGATGTACCATTTTCATCTTCGCGAATTCGTCAGCATAAATTAAATTGTGTGCAGAAAAGGATGCATGTGACCTAGGACATCAGGTTTAACTTTCAACAAGGTTGTTAAATACGTATTTAAAAAAATACTGCAAAAAATACAATACTTATTCTTTTGGCAGAAATTGCCGTACTTTTTTCTCCTTCAATTTTGAAATTTTGCTGAAATTTCGAATAAGCACTATTGTTACGCTTAATAGGTCGCGCGCTCACTCTAAATGTTTACGATGCCATCGTTTTATTGTATTTGGTAGCGCATGCGCGCGTACTTTTTCACGTATTTAACAACCCCTATTCAGATTCCGTGATGAGATTTCTAAGCCACGTATTGTGAGAAAAATACGCGTATTTTTCTTCAGAGACCAATACGTCGTACTTTTTGGCGATTTTTTCATGTATTTAACATCCTGGACTTTCCATTGACGTCCCCTTTTAGCTTTTTGTAAATACGTGGGTTGGCGAAACATTATTCCAACAATAATAGTATGGATCAACAATGAATCATTATTGTCAGCAATAAATCCATTGTTGACATTGAACTCGATAATTCATTGTGACTACTGTCGACAATGAATATTTGACAATTGTCAATTATGCTCGCAATTTTTAATCAAAAGTTAGTGGTGCCATTGTCACCAAATAATTTTCGACAATGACTGTCAATGAAGATCGTCATTGACGAGTCATTGTCGACCATGACGATTTTAATTGGTATCGCCACTGGGCACTGACGAAAAATGGGTACATCGATTGAAAACCCGCATGGGGCACCACTAAGGGCTTTGAAAAGAAAAATAATTTATAAAACATGCGTAACATAAAATCCCTTTACAGGGCACAGCACACCAAAAATGATTCTTAAAGAGATTTTAACTCTACGTGATCAATGTTAATTTCTAAATGATCGTAAAGACTACCAAGTCTTGTGTACTCACACCAAGAAACTAAAAACAAATACAAACTCAGTCAATCAAATGTAAAATCAAAATATGACACCGAGCGAGTCTCCTACTGATTATCACATAGTACACGTGTCACTATGTTGTATACTCCTTTGAAACGCTACATACTCTCCCGTTTCTTATGTAGTGTCTCTTTTCCGTGTCCTCTTCTGACAAGCGTTTTACTTCCTTCACCAGCTCCCTCCGCTGTTCTCTTTCCTCTGGAGATCTGTCCGGGTTGATAAACACTTTCTTGTACTTATCTAAGAAAGCAAGTTTCCTTGACTTGACAAGTATCTGGTCCGCAACTGTGGACGAAGCTGTTGTGACCTTCACAGGCCTTGCAGTTCCGCCGCTGGGTTTCCTCTGTCCAACACGACAAGCTTCAACACGGGGTTTCTCTCCCAATGACTGAAGAATCTCGTTCACCTTGATACCCAAATCTTCTTCAGTTTCTTCTTCGAGACCGAAGATCATCACATTCTTGGCACGATCTTCTCCCTGAACGACATCTTGAACAACCTTCTTCAGTATTGTCTGGCTGACAGGCTTTTCGTATTTGATAGTCAACGAATCGTTATTGTCGACAATGGCAATTTGTTCGATTCTCTGTACAACTTGTGCTAATTTTCCTTCCAAGTGGTCACTTACTGTGTGAAACCTCACCAGTTGCCTTTGGGGTTTTGGAAAGTTTTCACAAATTTTACACCCTCCATTCGCAAAAAACACCAAATCTTCTTCTGCTGTAGAGTAGAAAAAAAAATGAGACAGATTTTTCACCCGGAAAACCACGGATTTTCATCCTCATTTTGCTTTCTCGGTTTTTCGCATGTGGAACTCAAGCAAAATCCGGGAATGGAACTCAAAATCAACATTAATAACACACAAACCACCCGATGATAGAAAATATGAGCCAAGGAAATGCCATTTTCGGTACAGGCGCAGTGTTGCTGCTTCTTTCGCTTGGAGCTGTCCTGTCTCTCTTACCTTCATTTCACAAGACAGGTAAAATAGTCGTTATAACTCCAACTCTTTAACTACACTTGTGATTATTAACGTGAAATAGTTGATCAAGAAGCGATTAAATTGTGTTAAAATCACAGTTGCCTGCTCATGCGATGATGTCCGGACGGTTTGCTGCCCTTCTCAAATGACAATATTTACAGGCCTCTGTGAAATTGAAGAACGGAACAGGTTCCTAAAGAGAGTTTGCTCCGGCCAAGGTGGATCTGGATGGACGATCTACCAGTGTGCAACGTCGAGTGAATACTACCTGGATATGCCTAACGACATGAGCACGATTGTAGCCACTTCCGGCTTTGTCAATGCGACCTGTCCCAACGACCCCAACTCATACCAGTTCTGTGGGACCAGGAAGTTCGTGAAAAGTTCGACTCACAGTCGGTCAAACCACTTCCTCTGTGTCCAGACCTTTTGCAAGTACCTATCCAGTTCCATGCTGTACACTGCTGTTAAACCAGTGAGTGGGAACAGCAGTGAATTCAGCTGCGTGGAAAGTTCAATAACCAACATTGTTAAGCCTGATCAAATCTTAACATCATTGAGTGATGAAAGTATAATGTGCAATGGAATCTGTAATGTTATAACTTGCATTGACGAGATATATTGTGGCGGCCTAATTTACGGGTTTTTCTGTAAGTCTGAGGGTTATAGTATGGATGTTAAAGAAGTTGATACTTACATTCAACCACGGAACATCTGTGATCAATTGACCCACTGCATAATGTTCAACTACTCGGGTGCTGTTGCCACATATACAACTGATGAAACCCAGTGCAAAATCGACAGAACCTACAAAGGGACAGTTTGTCGGAGGTTGATAACGAAACAAATAGTCCCCGTTTTCAACTATACTCGTTGCGCTGCTATAAGATATCATGAAGAAATAGTTAATGTCCTATTTGCATCAAAAGTTGCCTTCACCAGACGGTGTGGAAGCTACTTCTGTGCGCCTTACTGCACTGACTTCACTGACCAGACTAACTGCTCTGACATGGGGAGAGTCGGGGTGTTCTGCAGCATCAGAGGCTACCACTCCTCTGTTTCTAAGTTCATTGTTTGCCAGGAGGGTCTCAGGATAGGCATGTGTGACGATGGCATGGATGTGGAGTGTGTGGACACCTCGCTATCCTGCACAGTCCACAAGCACCTCATCTGTAACCATGTCAGTGACTGTGAAGACGGGTCAGATGAGCAGAATGAGGTGTGCAAGTCCATGGCTCAGAGGACATGTTTTCGAAGATATGTCCATGAATGGAAACTGAGTATTCCTCTAGCTTGGATTGGAGATGGTGTTGTGGATTGCATGGATGGGGCAGACGAAGATGCAGCCATTTGGGAAAGTTGTGGTTCAGGTAAAACGCATCGTTTTGTTACTGAAGAAACAAGTTGTATTGATGTGTACATTTGTCAAAATGAGAAAGAGAATTATATCGAACTTGATAGCCTTTGTGATGGAGTGGAAAATTGTGGAAATGAAAATAAAATCTGTCGAACTACCCAAAGAACACCAAGTATTTTCCAGGGAATTGAAAAGGCTAGAAAATCACGATATGAAATTACATACACTCTCATCACTGTATGAAAGGTCTGAAAAATCTGGAAAATTTGAAAGGCCAGATTTGTACAACAAAAGTAGTGAATCTGTCTTCTACATCAATCTTTGGGCAAACGAGGAGTATTTTGATTTCTCCAAGATCACTATACAGCTGTAAATTCATGTATGGTGAGCTATACATATACATGAGCTGCCTTGGCTTCTGCAAAGATTCAGGATGTCCCCTCAAGAATACCCAGGTCCCCTTGCAGCATAATGCCTGCCCTGGACAGCACCATCAGAGAGTTTTTACTTTGGTGGGCAACTCTGCCCTTAACTTTCCTGGTTAGAAAGGAGTTGGGGTATAGGAATGACTTCTTCTGTGTAAGAATAATCTGTGTATTGACTATAACAGGGTATGTGATCTCGTGGATGACTGTGGGGATGCCAGTGATGAGAACAGCTGTGAAAACCATTTCCTCTGCACTGATGGGACGCAATTTCTTCCCTTAAATCAGAAGTGTGATGGTACTATCGACTGTAAGGACTTCTCAGATGAGTGCAATGAAGAGTGCAGTAAACGAATTGTGTCAGGAGGACATTACAGATTCTTTGCATGGTTTATTGGTTCCTTTGCCGTAGTTTTTAACTTAGAGTCGATGATATGCAGCTTGAAAAAGCTCAAAGACTGTGAAAAGTCCCTCCAATTATCGAACAGAACAATGATTCTTCTCATTAGTCTGGGAGATTTTTGTGTGGGAGTGTATCTGGTTGCCATTGCTGCGATTGATACATTTGTTTTTCGGGAAACTTACTGCACCCACCAGTTTTCATGGCTAACAAGCTTGAAATGTGCAATATTGGGATGTTTGAATACATTTGGTTCTCAATTATCAGTCTTTTCCATGACATCCCTGAGTATTCACAGGGTTTATGGTATTAGGATCAGCAATAAGTATTTAAATCAAAAAGAAGCTTCAGTTGGCCTAAAAGTTTTTCTCAGCATAAAGAGTGTTTTCTTCATTGTCATAGCTCTGACCATATCTCTAATCCCCCTGCTAGCAGATCTTGAGGATTACTTCGTGAATGGTCTAGCTTATCATGATTCTATTGGCCTCTTCATCGGCATGGTTGACAAAAGGATGAACACCAATGCTCTCAGTGCATTCTATGGAAGGATGAAAGATGAAGTTCTGAGTTGGAAACTGATCAATGAGATGATGTACCCATTATTCTCACACGACTATAACCTGAAAACTGGGTTTCAAAGAAAAGTCCATTTCTATGGAAATGATGGAGTTTGTTTGTTCAAGTATTTCGTTGAGAAGGATGACCCGCAGCGGATCTATGTTTTAGTCCTCCTCGCCATCAACATATGCTGCTTCATCGCCATATCGGTGTGCTATACAATCATTGGTGTTGCTGCTTTCAAGAGCTCCAAGTTACTTGCTAAGTCTGATGGTCCAATGGGCCAGAAAGTTAGGCAGAGGAATAAGA
The DNA here is from genome assembly GCA_011033025.1 of Beroe forskalii. Taxonomy (NCBI): domain Eukaryota; kingdom Metazoa; phylum Ctenophora; class Nuda; order Beroida; family Beroidae; genus Beroe; species Beroe forskalii. The sequence continues at coordinate 125,324 of WFMF01000050.1, read as the reverse complement.
AGATGCAGCGACGAATCATAGCCCTGATCATGACAGACTTCGTGTGTTGGGTTCCATTCATTACCATATGCTTCCTTCACCATGCTGATGTAATTGATGCCAGGTCTTTGTACATCACATTCTCCATCATATTTCTCCCCTTTAACTCGGTGATCAACCCACTGCTTTATGACGATGACTCAACCATTGTGAAAACACTGGGAGTACTGAAAACCATCTTAGCAGATTGCAAGCCTCGAGGGGATCTTCGATGGGTGTTCAAGATGTCGAGAATTAAAAAAGAAATTCCCCGAGATGTCGAAATTACTCGTGATGAAGAAAATTTGCCTACAAAAACCGTTCAAACCGGACTTTGAAAAATAAGTACAACCTAGTACACTTCCTAGGTATTAGCAAACTGCAAAATGGACTAGAAAAGGGGATCTAGCCCAAAAACTATTTCCTTATCTGATATAATTTGATATGATATGTGCCATGTCACATTGCCCATGTGCTTGAAGGAATATGAAAACTCGAAAAAAGTTCTTAAAACTATGGATTTTGAAGTCTTTTGAAACTGGAGAACGCAGACTTTTAATCAGGTTCCGACAAGCAGATGACGAAGTTTCAACTAAGTTTCGACAAGCTTCCATTTAATCCGACGGTAATTGGACTTCTGAGCATTGAAAGATGACTTTAAATCTTCCAAGATCTTTTCCCGGAGCCCGTTTATTTAAGATCGAGGGCAGATGCAGCTGTTGCGGCATTCAAGTTTACAGTCCTCAAGTAATTTGCTAACGTTTATTTATCGTTAAGTCTTTCGATGAACAAGTGTGACTTTTGCTATTATTAGCGTTATAAGGTAACGCTTGTTTCCAAGTTTCCAAGAAGGTTCATATTGTTACTGAAACAATTTTTTAATTGAACAAAAATCATGACAGCACAATTTTAAAATCAGCGCGAGCTCATCAAAATATCTCTTACGAAGCATTGCAGTTTTTAAGTGTACTGATAAGGTATATTGTACTAATAAGGTATATTGCTTTTCTTGATGTTGAAATTCGGTTTAGGGATGAAATTGCCCTTTAGGCAGGATTGATAAAAGTATGAAAAGTCAATCGATTAAATTAAATGTGTGTACATACATATTTTGGTGATGTTTTATTTACTTATTCATGGCCAATAAAGTTGAATTGTATTATTACTCAAAATCTGTTTGCAGATTCAGTTGGTGAAATAGAGCCTTTTTTTAAAAACGGAGGTGCTGCACCGTTCAGGGGATGATGTTTAATCAAATCTTAAAATGTGTCGAAAGTCAAATTTGAAATCTCGAGAAGGCCACCGTAGCCATATTGCAAAGTGGGTTGGAATAGGTTAAAGTATATGTTGGCTCAAACTGCGTGAGGGGAGGTTTCGTGGGTTCAAACTGTGTTAGGGCGAGTCATGTGGGTTCGAACAGCATTAAGGCGAGTTAAGTTGGTTCCAACTGCATTGGTACAGCTATTGAGATATTGCCACAAAAACCATTGGATGGTTGGCAAAGTAACCCCCCGTGGTGTTGGATGTGACTACTAGAAACCAATTTGGAAAGAAAATTGACTGGCCACCCGCCACATCCAAACCAAGGGCGCCTTTTCTTGACCAACCATCCAACGGGGTTGGTGGTTATCATAACTATAAGTACTATAGTAGTCTCAGGACAGGTTTAAAACGATTTAAATGGTATTATCCTGAAAGATTGATCAAGATTACAAAAACGGCGGATTTGTTATAAATATAAAATTTAGTATTATTTAGTATTATTGTACATGTAGGAGATTTTCATATAAAATGCGAATATTTCGAAAATTAACTCATATTTTATGAAACACATTTCCCGGTTCATTTTGAAAAATTTCCCATTATTACTTACCTTAAATTCCAAGTAACGTTCGGCAAGGTTGTCAAATACGTATTTTTAAAAACTACGGCAAAAATACGATGCGTATTTTTTCCTGAAAAATGCCGTATTTTTGGGAGTTAAAATGCATCGTTCAACTCTTGTGATTAATGTCTATTGACATGTGTGCAAAAACGTCGCGCGCACCCAAAATGTTGACGGTAATACAATATCAACATTTCATTCGGTAGCGCACTGCGCGCGTACTTTTTCACGTATTCCATTTCTTCTCACGTACTTTTGGAAAAATACGCGGTGTATTTTCCTCCGGGAACCAATACGCCGTACTTTTTGACGATTATTTTTCACTCATTTAACAACCCAGACGTTCGTAAGAACCGGAGTAAGTTTATCCGGTTGCAGTACGACATTCCGAGAGACGTTCCAGACGGCACAGAGTTCAGGATTACCATCTTAGTGGATGGGGGAGATGTCAAGGTTAGTTGCACACTGCACACTGTCCAATCAGCTTGCAGCATCTGTTTTACTCTGACCAATCAGATTACAGGATGTGTTGCATACTGCGCGGCGCACCCCGATTCTATGATTGATTCAAGATTACCATCATGGTTGACCATTTACTAATTCAGTGTGGGCATTGAATGGTTTGAATATATGCCCAACTCTAACGCCCATATTATGTCAATCCAATTAATATATTTTTACACTGCCTACCTGTTGGACGTTGTCTGACCCGCTGATGCCATCCGCAAAGCAGCTGGCAACAGAGTGGCGCTGAATTCTCACGAGGCTCTGTCAACGGCCGATAAAGTTCTGGGGATTGAAATTTAGGGGCTAATAAAATATGTTTTTCTTCCGAAAATCCCCATATTTCGTACTTTTAAATATGTCCCGTATGGTTATATATTTCACCTCTACAATCTACAATCTACATTATATATTTCAGTGTGACTACGTCTACACGGTATTGGTCGCCACACTCAGGCAATGAGTCCAGGATGAGAAACGCTCTCTGCCTGATCACTTGTTGAAGGCGGCTTCCCGATCTCGAACGTGCTGTGAAAATCTGCGAACGGTGGACAGATGAGTATAATAACCTTATTGTTATTTTGAGACTTACTGTTAAGTGCTCTAATCCTGCATGAAGAGTTGTGCTATGGCCTGTGACCCTTCCGATTAATTACTTACAGTTAAAATAAATATGGGTGGTTTTCAAGACTTTTAAAGAATACTGACGAACTTATTAAGACAATTGAACTACATCATTTGAACTTGGAGTAATTTAAGTGCGGTGCATTTGCCTTGATTCTTGAACTCATAAAGTTGATAACCTTACGAGGGGTATTTATAAGTATTAAATGTGCAGTGGCTAATATTTTGGTGTTCGAAATGTGGTAATTTTCACGAAAAATCCCCAAATTTTGCACTATAAATAGAGTTGCACGATTATTTAATGGGATGATTATTCTGGTCTAGACGAAATGTTGGAAATGTATTGTGTATTATAAACGCCATGTTCTATTGAGAAAAATTTTCTCAGTAAACTGTTTTTCAAAGAACTGGTTTTCCGGGAATCATGTTTTTCAAAAACAAAATTTTCGGAAAACGGTTCTTTGAAAAACTCTTTTTTCCTAAAATTATGTTTTTAACAAATTATTTTTGCAATTCTTTTTTGAAAGTTTGTTTATTTGAAAAAATGTGATTTTAAAAACAATTTGTTAAAAACATATGATCAAGAAAAAATATTTTTAGTGCGACTCATGTCTCTTTTACGCCAACATATCTATAAATCAATGTCATGTTCGTACAAATCTCGGTCGTGTGGAAATTGCAGAGGCGTTCTCAGATCTCGTAACACTTGTGAAAAAAATGAAAGTTGGCGTCAAATTAAGAGAAACACGATCCGCTCAAAAAAGAGCGATTTTTAAAAAAATCGAGAAAAATAATTTGTTGAAAAACATATTAAATAATTTTGAGTTTTTCAAAAAACCGTTTTCCGAAAATTTTGTTTTTGAGGGGCAGGATTTTCGGAGGATCAGTTCTTTGAAAAACAGTTTACTGAAAAAAGTTTTCTCAGTAGAACATGGCGTATATAAAACACCATAGAAATACAAGAAATATACAGAGATAATCCCCAAATTTCGCGCAGTCGACTACATAAATATCCCTCGTGACTTTAACTTGTTAGATTGGTGATTGTTAAAACTTTTATTTTTGATTTTGGAAATTATTTGATACAGTATTGAGTATGACCGCGATGCAAGATTTTTATTATCGGTACGACATAAATTTTCTCTAATCACATTGATTGAAAAAATTTCTATATTTATTAATTCAATAGTTTATTGAATTAATTCAAAAATTTATGGAATTAATTCAATAATTTATTGAATAGATGAAAATCCTTAAGTTTTTACCGTTATTTTCCATTTTGCCTGCTCACGTTGAACTTATTGCAGTATTTCTGCTGAAACGGCTCAGCAAAATCCATTATCAACAAAACCATCCATTTCTTACCCAGATGTTAACTGTGTAGAGACAGTTAATGTTTTATATAAAATCGAACTTCTTTTACCTATTGGTGGTCGCATGGACCTCATTCAAGTCAAACACGATTATAGTACGATGTCACATACCTCTCCGAGCTTATTCTTATTTTCAGTAATAGTTAACGATGAAACTGATTCAGCTCGGACTTTTCTTTAGCAATTATAGAAGTTACATTTTTATTCGTTGAACAAAGGAGATTAATATGAGCGATTCAGCTGTTCATGTACTCATGTTAATTTATTGTCTTTCATAGAATTATACGTGATTTTTGCTCTATTTCATTAACAAAGAGCAGATTTCTATAAGTTTTTGTCCATTTCTATAAGTTTTTGTCCTCTTGTATTCTCGCACCTATATGAAGTATCGCTATGAGCGATTAAGAATGAAGGAATGATAATTTCATCTTCACATCTTAAAGTGTTCAGTTGATGACTCACTTGCCTCGCCTTCTTCTCACGAGTAGCTAGTAGCGGCAGCTGGTGGTTAAACTGATAACAATGCCCCTCATACCATTAGAAATCTGCTCTTAGTATCTCTCCGGCTTTATAAGCCACGGCCTGCTCCAAGGAAATATTGTCTGGGATTCCTATGATTTCTCATGAACTCTGTTTGTAGGCGATGATCCATCGCCGATTGTGGATATGTTAAATTTTGAGCATCACTGCTTCACTGCAGATACTTTTGCTGTTTAATAATGAACTTTCCTTGATTGGTTCAAAATGGTAACAATTTACAAAGGGGCTACCCCAATAAACCCCAATAGGATATAAAAGTTAGTAGAATACTTAATAACTACTGGTTCAATTTTCTGGAAATTTATGGAGGTTTAACTAAATTTCATGAAAAAAGTATTTTTCTGTTTTTGTTCTTTTTTGAAAACCGAAATAGTACAAATTTTGGGGAATTTCTGAAATGGTACTGGTGAGTTTTGGGCCATTTTCAAAATGGTACGATTTTTGTCTCAAAAATTTGGAACTTTTCTGTAATGATTGGTGCCCTATTTCTGGTCATTTTGACGTTTATCCGAAATGGTACCTTCAATTTCTTCAATTGAGGAAATAATTTGGCATATGTTTACGTTTGAGAATTTTAGTGTTTAGGTCGTTCAATTGACGGAGGGTTCTATGAATGCGCCAAAATTTGGTGTACGTTCGTGGAATTCACAATTATATAGAAATTTGCGCATCTTTATATCGAACCCTCGGTGCACCAAGTGATCTGCACATTATGCGTTATCGATAGAATTTAGTATAATTTTAAATTGTACCCGATAAATTTAAATTTAAACCTCTTGGCCTGCCAAACTTCCAAATAAAGTCAAAATGGTGTTTAATCTTCCGGTATTATTGAGTTATTGGAGTTGTCCCCACGGAGCAAGATAAAATGGGGTTTGATTTTCCGGGTTTATTGAAGTATTGGAGTTGTCCCCACGGAGCAAAGAGGGTGATTATAAATCAAACTAACCAACTCTCCACAGCTTATAATACAAACACTTGAAATGTTGAGAAGTGGGGCAACAGTGGCTCTACTGCTCCTGGCACTTCAATTCCGGGCTGCAGTCTCTTTAGTCAGTTCTCCCTTCACTTTCGCCCAGGGTAGGTGTATTCCTCAGATTTATCCGATTCGATGACTCGAACATTTTACAAATCTTTGTAAAAAGCCATCTTGACTAGAAACTATTCTACCCTTCTTATTCAGGTTAAATTATATGCCTCCTATGATGACTTAAATATTAATTCCTGTCAAGAAAAGCATTTTTACTTTTTTTTACGACTTTGTGAAAAATCGTTAAAAATCGTAAAAATCATTAAAAATCCCTTACAATTTCAGGGCCGTGCGATATCAGCCCATTGGGTTGCTATGGAGACGGTGGCGACTCTGAAGACGACAGGGCAATAAAGGGAGGCATACGGTTCAAGTCGTCCGACAAAGGCAAGATGGTTGATCTCTGCAAAGCCTTTGCGATGATGCACGGCTGGAGAACCTTTGCTATTGAGGGAGGCAGTACTAAGGAATGTTTCACCGGAACGAAGGAACAGACTGCTACTTACAACTTCTACCCGAGCTCCAGGAGCAGTGACATGGTGAACTGTGAGGACGGGGTCGGGGGTAATTGGGCATTGGATGTCTATATCATGACCTGTCGTGCTGGAAACGACTGTAAGTCTCATAGCAGGCGCTTTTTTGTATCGGTTTTTATCATTTTTCAAAGAATGGAAGACTGGAATCAAGTTTGATTTTTATTAAATTTCAATTGCAATTAAAATGGAATTTAATCAACAATTGAATTTTAAAAACATTTCAGATTTCCAGAGACGGCACATGGGTTGCTTCAGAGACAAGGGCTCCGATAGGATTATGGCTAACCGGGTAGAAGGCAACATGGACATGTATACTGATGATGATACCAAGATTATTAGGGTAAAATTCCGAGCACTATACTATAGCAAGAGGTAGAAAACAAATCAAATTGATGGATAAAAACAGCTCTTGAGCAGTGAGAAGCAGAGTTTTAATAAATACCTATTTCATAATTATCAAATATCAAATTTGATTGTATAATGTAGTGTTGTAAAGTTTAAAAGAGGTAGAAAAATACGAAAAAACAATATTTAATTCTGAAGCTTTGGAATCACACTGTGATCATCATTAATCATAATAACTTTTTCACTCATTTGCTTTCTTTCGCATTATATTATAAGATTTTTATAAATTCCTGCCCATTTAATAAATAGGTGTGCGAGGCTTACGCACGAACCAAAGGATACAAGTGGTTCGGAATAGAGTCCTGGACTGAGTGTTTCTTCTCAAACGAGGATAACTTGGACTATGATAAGCATGGAGAAAGCAGTTGTATCAACGGCATTGGAGGACATTGGGCCATGAATGTTTACAAGATCGAAGGTAAATGTTAATCATGAAATTGTTCATTAGATAAAAGCTGAATGTAGCAGCTGCAGAAATCAGTAGTCATTGTTGCAATAAAAACTAAAATAAATTGTGTTGATGATTTTTTTGAACAAACTCCACAGACCATACGCCTCGGCTTTCGCGATTAAGGTGGTTGATGAATGTTTCGGTGGAACATTTAGAGCTAAAGTACTATCAATTTCTGATAAAACACGTACGTTTTGGTACGTTTTGGTGAGTTTGACTGGGCGTGCTCAGGACATCTGCGTCGTGCGCGTCTCCTTCCAGCTCAGCAATGAGTTGTTGTTCACAGCAGTGTACCCCGGAACAGGAGGTGTATCCGGGTACTGCTCAAGGAACTTGCCTAAACCGATCTTGAAGCTTTCAAGAAGATTCAGTTGGGAGACATCAGGTGGCAAGATGTTCCATAGCTGAGCTGCTCTAACACCAAATGAACTATCGTAATTACTACGTATAGAAAGCTGGGCCTTGGTGTTTATCTGTGGGATGAGTGCCTTAATCCCAAGCCGAGGATGGTGCTTGAATTGCATCTCAACATCATAAGGGGCATGGCCGTTGGCGATTTTCCAAACTTGGATGATGCAGTATCTTTCTCTTCGCCGTTGGAGTGACATCAAATTGAGCTTCCTGAGACGGTCCCAATATAGCTCATGTCTTTGAGTCCAGCTATCTTACGGATGAAGCATCGTTGGACATTGTCTAACTTTTGGATGTCTGAGATCTTGGTAGGGTTCCAGACAGGACAGCAGTATTCCAGTCTGGAGCGCACCATTGATTTGTACAAACAAATCTTACTAAGTTAATAGATCTTTGAGTCACACAGGCACACATCCCTTGAGTTGAGCCACCATGCCATCCAGAAGAGAGTCTTTGACTAGTGTTACAACTCGAAGATTAAACTTCGGGTGATAGGAATTATTTTCGTCAATTTCTTGCACAAGATGAAATTATAATCTTATAATGGATTATTTTCACAGGAGAGTGGACCCCGCGAGACCGCTACGTTCGAGGTCAGTGTTGCGAATAGTTTACAGTCATTTACTCAACCACTTATGAAGCATTCAGTTGCATTGCAATAGTTGCAACTGAATGCTTGAATGCTTCATTTCGATTCCGGGGGATCCCGGTCGATGCTTGATTAGAATTTATTTCAAGACAAATGAAACGTCAACATCCCAATAACCCAACCAAAGTTCATTCCAATTTCATTCCAATATGTAATGCGATTGGGGGTAACTTTTAATCTCTCATATCACCAAGGTTTAATTAGATTCCAACTAGATACACTAGCACCCACTCACTTGTCAACCCACCTCTCCCCAGGATGGCTAGGCACCAACCACTGCCCACCAAACAGCAGGAAAATAACAAACTCCGCTGACTGCAGGTCTGCTTCTAAGATAACCAACATCGCTAATTACAATGAAGAATGCAGCAACTGGGGTGACCACACCCCTAAGGGATGTGCTGTAGATGAGAAGCATTGGAATCCTTCCAGTAGTGAAGTCTGCTTCAATGATCACCCGACAGGGAGAGCTAGCTTTGCTTATGGGACTCTCTGTGAACGAACTGGTGAGTGTTTTACATTACTGGTGTGTTTTTGGTGATCCATTGAAATCTAGGAATCTATAGACTATATCCTATAACTCAAACTTATAATGTCGGTGTCTATCTATGTGTGTATACTTATATACACCGATGAATAACTATAGTGATAATCACGGTTCTATGATTCAGTCAGATTTGATAGTATAACATTAGAAAAGTTCGGGAATTTCATAGTATCTATACACGTTTATTAAGTTAACATAACTTCTGTCCAGATGATTTCGAAGAAACCGTTGGGTTCTGCCGTGGTGGAGCCACGCCAGATAACAACGCCGGTCAAACAAGACATGTCCATCTGATTTGCGAGTCTAAATGTCTGGAAGACCCTAACTGCTCCGGGTTTTCGTACACAGTTCCGTTTAAGAACGTCTACCAAGATGAGAAGGAGTGCTGGATGTATACTTCAGTGGGAGCTACTGGCGATGGGAACGGCAGCAAGCGCTGCTTCATGAAGAAATGTAAGAGAAATTATATATTCCATTTTCACTGACCTCTGTGTTCTATCCCCCCTTTCTCTCTGAGCTGGTCCAGCCTTGCATGTGTATTTACTTATCAATATCTATTTAAGCGTTTTCTCTTTCACCCCACAACCTTCATTCTTTCATGGTTAGAAACTTTTATTGGATTATCCCTATCATTGGAGCGTCATTGACCTCCTTACACTGCTGTGGGTCTAGTGAGTACTGCTTCTGCGGTACGTTTTGAATGATGCTCAAATACGCGAATTAGTTCGGGTATCACGCTATCCCATTATATTTTCAGTCTCTGCGAGCTATACTCAGAGCGTTGGCCCGTGTCGGGGTGGCTTAAAACCTGGAGAGGATGATCAGCCGGCAGGAAGAGATCGCCACCTTAGGTCCACTACCGACTGCGAGGCTAGATGTTCTGCCGATCCCGAGTGCTACGGATTTGCTTTCAGGTGAGAAAATCAACTGAGCTGGAGAAAACCATAGATATTATAGAGCTTTTATCACGTCCAGTGCAACCTGAGGGACCTATCCGGTTTTGACCCACAGCTCATTTCAAGCTTTTTAGGACAGTTAAGACAGTGGAGACAGTATAACCAAACTTACACGGTCGCTAAAACAAGCTTGGGAGAGGTATAATGCAACTTACACGGTCGCTAAAACAAGCTTGGGAGAGGTATAATGCAACTTACACGGTCGCTAAAACAAGCTTGGGAGAGGTATAATGCAACTTACACGGTCGCTAAAACAAGACTGGGAGGGGTATAATGCAACTTACACGGTCGCTAAAACAAGACTGGGAGGGGTATAATGCAACTTACACGGTCGCTAAAACAAGACTGGGAGGGGTATAATGCAACTTACACGGTCGCTAAAACAAGCTTGGGAGAGGTATAATGCAACTTACACGGTCGCTAAAACAAGACTGGGAGGGGTATAATGCAACTTACACGGTCGCTAAAACAAGCTTGGGAGAGGTATAATGCAACTTACACGCGGTCGCTAAAACAAGACTGGGAGGGGTATAATGCAACTTACACGGTCGCTAAAACAAGACTGGGAGGGGTCTTGGGTAGTGTTGTGTAATTGTGTAATGTGTATCATTCACATCAATCTTCCTCAGCTCCGTGCATGAAGACAAGTGCTGGACATACACCTCACCATTCGCGACGGGAGACCCAGATATTACCGAGCAATGTACTTGTTACTCCAAAACTATCGGTAGGTCCTCATGAGTTATATCGAGAGTAAGGTCCTCATAAGATTATAAGTTATACAGACGACACTTTACCGTGGTGTCTCGACCTTTTGAGGCGCAGCGTGCGTTGGTACTATTTAACAGTTGGTATAACTATTTTACGGTGCGCACAATTAGCGCACAATGTGCTCCATTATGTTTTGCATAGTGAGCAATTATTGCTTTGTGCACTATCACGCGCTGCAAAGGAGCGCCAAAGTGCAGCGAAACATGCCGTGCCTTGAAGGTTGGGACACGTTGCGGGGTAAGACTTAAGACTACGTGAGATTATATTAAGAATTGTCAGATGGCACCCTTAATAAGTTCATGTTTTTAATTTCCTTACCCCTCAGCAAACTACCGAGTAACGGATGGGGCATGTCGGGGCGGCGCCTCCCCCGGGAATAATGCCGGCAGAAAGTACCAAAGTAACCGGGACTGTATGGAGGACTGCGATGCTGACCCAGAATGTGCCGCATTCGCCTGGAAAACCCCGGAGTCTACCAGCGATAGCAAGGGTTGCTGGAAGTACACCTCATTCGGGGTCGAGGGAGATGGAACTGCCAACACCAAGTGTGCCGCCAAAGTCCTCAGTAAGTGCTTTAGAATATCGCAATTTATATTCATCCGGTTTTTCTATATTTTTTTGTGTGGATCTTATACATTGATGTTTCCACGTTGATCGAATTTATCCAGGGGGTTGCATCGTGCAGTTGCAATACTGATACCGTGGTGTCTCGAACTTTTGAGACGCGACGTATATATTGCACCAGTACTTTTCAAGGCGCTGGCAAAAAGTACCCAGCCGCAGCTCAAAAGTTCGAGACACCTGGTCACCTGAGGCACTGTTACTTTAAGCGCGCATCCTCTAATTAATATTTCAATATGCACATTTGCAATCTCCATGATTAACAAATTTTCTGTTTTCGGCCAGTGATTTGCACAACCATTTTTTCTTTGAAAAAGCAACTCATGCCCATTGTCCGTTGTTCTGTGCTGTATGTCTAAAAACTTTTCATCAGATCCACCAGACCACCAGTCTCATTACATGTTGTGAGCATGTTACCACAGTAATATTTTGATATTGGAACTCACGCTTGCCTCTCCGTCCTTTCTCCTTACCCAATCAGATAGTGTTATTAGGCGGTCATATGAAAGTATACCAATGACCCCCTACTGACCCCTGCCGACCTCCTACTGAACCCCTACTGAACCCCTACTGACCCTCTACAGGGGTTCAGTAGGGGGTCATCAGGGGGTCAGTAGGGGGTCATTGGTATACTTTCATACGACCAATTAGAGGCCCTGTAAAGGAGTCCCTTCATCACTCATTAGAGTGTAAGCCACTCATCCCACCTCGGAATTTATATATAGCTCTTTGACTCTTTGTTGCAGTGATGAATTGTAAATGATTGGTTCCCATTACTTTGACATCACTGTCTGTTTTCACAGAATATGGTTCATTTCCAGTCTCCTTCATTTCAGTCCCCGTCATTTCCAGTCTCCTTCATATTCAGAATTTATTCATGTTTGTCATATACCCATACACCTTTATAGATAAGACTTTGGATTCATCATTCATAATTGCGACCTTCATCGATCACAGCTCTTCGAACCTGCCTTATCGGGACCTATTAATTGACAATTATCTATTGCAGTGTAAAGTGGACTTGGAGCAAAAGCTTGGAAAATAACGACATTTGGGGAGTCTGGAGTTCTAATTGATTTCTAATTGATTATAATCTTCAACCTATAATTGGCAATATCAGTGTGTCAATTAGTAAATGCCGTGTTATACATTTTCTTTGAAATTACAAATCACTTCTATGGATGCAGAACTAAAGTGAAATTTATTGCAAAGTGAAATGTATTGTAAGGTGAAATGAATCCCCTTCCACCCCTGCATTCCCCCTCTCATTCCCAACCCCCAATTATTTGCTCTTAAAAAGCAATTATTTTATTGAATTCAGAAAGGAAAACTAATATTCATCCTTACAATTAATTTTAAAATTTTAATCATCAAAAATCGATCTGAAAAATTATGTCAGTCCATATTAAGGCATTCATTTTTGAATAACTAAGAATATCACGATACCACAGTTCTCTTTCGAAAATCCCATCCCAAAGATGAGGGTTCTATTCTTACTCACTAAGTCCAAACATGTCCAACTCCAACCATTCGAATCCCGTTGTCTGGCCAACTGAAAAAGTATGGAATTTACTAGAAAAGTTCATAATTTATTGCACGCATGCGGTTGGGCATCATTGGTATTTATTTTGCCCAAAATATCCCGCATTTTATTCTAGCGAAAATTTCACAGTTTTGGGCATTTTCAGATTAACATGGAAACTTCCATGATAAATGATTGTTGGAACTGAAGATGAGTTTTTCGTTGATAACTCAGCCGTTTTTGGAGTTAAATTGCTCTTCAAATTGGTGCAAAGACTTATAATCATGATCTAAACCCTATCTGAAGGGTCTAAACCTATTTACCTATGTCAATATGACGTACCAAAATGCCATCATAACTCCAATTAACCCAACAAAAGTTATAGAGCTCCACTTGTTCACTTTTTTAGACACGCGGTATATTTCTATTTCACAATACAAAACAGACCTATTCTAATACGTTGAGATCTTGGAGTGATCCAAAAACCCAAAGATTTGCCATAAAGGAATCCCCAATAAAAGGTTAATCATCTAAATACATTCCATGGGGTCAGTAGGGGGTCAGCAGGGGTTCACCAGGGGGTCAGCAGGGGTTCGTAGGGGGTCAGCGGGGGGGGGGGGGGGGGTCAGCAGGCGGGCAGTAGGGGGTCATTGATATACTTTCATACGACCCCAAATATATTTACGACTTACGTTAAGTGTGAACGACCCTCCATTCGCTCCCAGTTCCGTGCCTGTTCACTTTCACGTGATGGTCTACCCAGTCCCTCCATTCTCCGTCTATCTTGATACCAGCACTGTCAATGTAGGCATCATCGCCTGAGAGTCATACAGTATAACCTTATAACGAAGCTAGGTTTGAGAACATGATATGCAAAATATGTCTTCACTCTTCAGCTGGTATTTTCCTGGTAGTAAATTAAGTCCAATAATTGGCAGAATTTAGATATTTTACCAAATTCGAGACTATTAATTAAGGGACAATAGTTCAGAATATATTATGTAATGCATAGTCTGCATATCCTACGGAAGTTTCTCTAAATATCAACAGATGTCTATATATCAACAGATGTTACGCTTAATTGTTTTACTTTGTATTTAGGTAAATCTGTAGGAAGGACGAGAGTTCGGCCCGTAATACGTGTATAAGCCTATAATTTATCCTGTTTCTCTTAAGTTACAGAACTACAGATCAACTAAGCCTTTTACTGATTATATCGTCACCTGAGTCAGAAAGCAGCTGGATCTCGATGGTCTCCCTCGGATCGAACTCGGTGAACCTGCATGTACCGAACTTCTCTGCGTTGGTCCTGGCGTATCGCCAGTTCCTCTTGGGTCTTTCAAAGAGGTTTCTGACAGTTTGGCAAGATGTTCTGCCTCCCTGTCGGACTCCCATCTTTATGTTTCCACTGGAGCCGGCGTGGTCCCGGTCTGAGACCTTGATGCGGAAAGCCTCAATGAGAGCGGGTCCATCGGAGGCTGCGGCAAACAAGGAATTAAAAAGGAGGGTATAAGTTTAGTTAATGTATACTGTAAATACTGTATACTTCTACTTCTGTAAAATACTGTACTTCTTCTGTAAAATACGGTACTTCTGTAAAATGGTTCTGTAAAATACTGTATACTTCTATATACTATATACTAACTATCGATGTCATAGTATCATATTAGTTGACAATAACTCATGGTCAGCAAAAAAGAAAATAAAAAGGTTCGATCATAATGGAGACACAGTTGTCATTTGTCAATCACCATGTGTACGCTTGAGGAAGATTGTTTCTATCTTGGATATTTATTCCTTACCTAGAAACTCTTTAGGAGTAAATTCGGATGCTTGTATTTTCCACTTGTTCTCCAGATAGGCCTGATACTCCAGCCCCTTAGCCATATCCACCTCCTTCACCAGATCCCACATGTACCCCAGCTCGAAATTGAACCCATGAAGATTCTGATCGTTTATCGTTTCGCTCCACGCCGCCTGAACCTCAGCCACCTCAGCATCTAGTGACTCCACACTGAAGTCCTTCTTCAGCCACTTGGTCGTGTCACCCCCCTTAACGTACCACCGAGCACTCATCTCAGCTTCGGAGTAAGACTCCCGGTACCCGTAGGAGGCGGCAGTCGACACTGAGCCTCCCATCATGTTGCCACCTATGGGAAAATGGCGGTTAAGATGACGTCATTATCATAGTTCAATGAAGTTAGTTGTTGAAGTTGAACTGCCTTTTTTCCTCTAATCCTCCCATCAAGCTGCGACCTGTATTGTATTGTATTGTATTGTATTGTATTGTATTGTATTGTATTGTATTGTATTGTATTGTATTGTATTGTATTGTATTGTATTGTATTGTATTGTATTGTATTGTATTGTATTGTATTGTATTGTATTGTATTGTGTATTGTATTGTATTGTATTGTATTGTATTGTATTGTATTGTATTGTATTGTATTGTATTGTATTGTATTGTATTGTATTGTATTGTATTGTATTGTATTGTATTGTATTGTATTGTATTGTATTGTATTGTATTGTATTGTATTGTATTGTATTGTATTGTATTGTATTGTATTGTATTGTATTGTATTGTATTGTATTGTATTGTATTGTAATGTATTGTATTGTATTGTATTGAATGGATCCCCTTCCCGGTCACATAGTAGAGACGCAAAGAGACGAAGGTGAAAACATTGAAATGTCCCTAAAATTGGGATGAAATGAGCTTTATACATTGATAAACTCTTATTGTGAGTTCACTTAAGGTCATCTAAGTGCACGATATATTGTCAAGTTTTATGAAAATCAGACAATGGGTAGTTTATAAAAAGGGCGTTTGAAAATCGTTTAAAATCGTTGCCATACGAACCGTATAATGCCGTCAGCTCTGCTAAGATCGACTGCCGGGTGTCTCTGGACGAGGCTTGCATAACGTAGGACTTCTTTACTTCTCCTGAAATGAGAAAAAAAAGCTGCAGCGTCCTTTAATTTTACTGGTCTATACATTGGTTGGCATGTTCCATTTTTTGTTTTTCGCGTCTTAGCGTTTATAGTATAATAATAATGATTATATTTTGGCACATTTATTTTGGCCAGCCTCACCGTGGGTTTACAAACAAACATACATTACCTCCGAGATCCAGTCGCCGGGCGTAAAAACTTCCGATGAGTCTCTCGATCTCCTGCACGGTCAAGTCCATCACGGACTCTCTGAAATTCAAAGACAGGAACTTTTCGGGGTAGGTCCTGAACTGATCTATGGCGGACACTTCGTATTTTAGGGAGTTTATGATTGAGTCCACCCTGACCGTCTTGATATTGGTATCAGAGGAGGAGCTGACCCCCATGCTGGCTGCCAGGGAGAAGGCACCGTAGCTCCCTTGAATCCCCGCCGAGAACGCAAAGTTCATCGCTGCAGTTGACTGACTGTTCGAGTAGACCACGTCGGTAGACATAATCGGGTTGGCGCTGATGGCAACGTATCTGTCGTGGTCAGCCTCCGGGATGCTGAAGATCTTGTCACCACGTCCGAGGTAGGCTGGGGAGTTGTAGTCTACGACATAGCCATACATGATGGCTTCCCATACTT
This sequence comes from Beroe forskalii, assembly GCA_011033025.1. Lineage (NCBI taxonomy): Eukaryota > Metazoa > Ctenophora > Nuda > Beroida > Beroidae > Beroe > Beroe forskalii. The sequence continues at coordinate 108,898 of WFMF01000050.1, read as the reverse complement.
CCTCATTTTGTATGGCCCTGAAAACAGGATGAGATATTAATGAAAAACAGCGTCTGTTAGTCCATTCAATAGCCTGTTAATGAGAGGATTTAAAGTAATATTCTCTTTGAATTGCCCAAAGCCAACTTTTTCCGAGAATTTTCAACGAATTTCACATTTAAGTATGATCTATGAGAATTTCAGATCTCCCACTTTGAACCTATACCTGATTCGTGTGATAGCGAGCAGCGTGACGGCAAGGAGAAGGAAACCTCTCATTGTCACCTAATAGAAATTTAGAAATTAATTCAAATTGCGACATGGGTAACTATAAACTTGTGAATATAGACCAAAAGTGACCTGATGACGCATAATTATGTGCATTATTAGCTTATTGATCATGTGACCTGTATTGCCCATCCCTGGCTCATTATCTTGATCACCGTGTGACCTTTTTTCTCCTTATCTTAATCACGCGACCGTTCCTGATCAATTGGTACCACGTGAAGAACAAGCACCCTAATCACATGAAAATGGATGCACCAACCCCACCAAAGAAAGCTCCTTTCAAGTGCCCATAACGGCAGCTTTCGTGAAGAAGAAGATGCAGGAGGAGTGGTATGCAGAGGTTATCTGTTTGGATGGATTCTCATTCAATCAAGCAGCTTCTTCAGAGCTTATCAGAGCATTCATGCAGATGAAAGGGTTTGTCCCCTATTCCTCCCACAATACAGTGAAAGCCAAAGATTTTGATTTCTACAAACAAGCTAAAGCTGATGTTAAAGCTACCCTGCAAGCTGAGAAACAGAAAGGGGAACGATTCTCTCTCACCTTTGATGAGTACACTGGGAAGAATCGCAGATACATGTGTATCAACATTACCGAAAAATATTGAAAATTGTAGAAGATATCGCATTTTTGCAACTCAACCTGAGAATTTCAAGTACTCACTTATATCAACTCGCTTATATCAAGTCAAATTTGCCCAGGTCGTTCTATAAATTTTATCCTTTTGGTCCTCACAAGAAAACCTGGATGTTAATTCAAAATGATTGCAAAAGATGTACACTGCATAGAAATTTGAAACATCGCAAAGAAATGTTGAATGTATATGAGCAGAAATAAAATCATGGAACAAACAAGGAAATCACAAAACAAACCATTTTCGCTGGCAATCGAGCAAGTGGTCGGTTAAAAGCTGCCCCTCTTGGTTGATGTGTTGCTGGCAGATTGGGCAGAAACGTCCTTCTCCACCACAGGTTTCAAGATGTTTTCTGTAGTGTCTATATGCCATAACTCGATCACAGCGAACACATGCAATTTTTCGAACCATGATGAAATCGGTGGAAAATAAATCAAGAAGTTAATAAGATGACTGCAATATAAAATTTGAAAGTATGAAACTTGCGCATCAAGCAGACATATTCAATATATTGCTCCACGGAAAAAGTTGAGCCAGAAAACATAATCTAATTAACTGATAAGCACTGAAAAATTCATATCAAAATTCATATCAAATTCTTAAAAATTGAATTTTAGAGGCATTTTAGCTGCTTGTTTGCACATTATTACCATATATGGCAAGTTTCATGCAAAATAGGCTTTCCAGTCCAATAATCGAAACCGATATTATCTCCGATAATTAGTCAAAATAAATTATCGGTTTATCTAGATAAAATACATATTTTTATCTAGATAAAATGGCAATATGTCTGCGTTGAAAAATGCTTGTAAAATTGAAAAATTTCATAAAAAGAACTCTCAGGTTCAGACTGGTTTCAACTTTCACCAACTTTACGGATCAGTGCCACCAGTCTAGCATGTAACTGGTACCATTCTGACCTATCACCAACACCAGTCCGACGAACCACAGATACCTATTTGATGTATAGTTGACACTATCCTGATGTATCACTAAATGACACAACTCTGGCACCGCAGTGTGACAGTGGCACAGCATATCACAGACACCAGTCAGATATTTTATCAAATATCAATGAAACCAGCCAGACGTATTACTGACACTAATCCGCTGGATAACTGAAACCAGTCTTACTTATCACTGACAGCAGTCTGTCGTATCACTTAACAGGTAAGTGTTTATTTTTAACTTGTTGTGAACTGTATTATAGTTATAAATTTTGGTGATGATCATGATGTAATTTGGCGTTTTTGATATGTCATGGGGAACTCTTTTTAACTAGGTATTCTCATTGGACTTGACCTTTTTGAATTTTGTTAGTTTACTTGATTTTTGGCCCTTATCTTGCTTTTAGCCTTGCACTTAAATTAAGTTTTGCTAGTTTGTGCAACCTTTCATTATTCTTCTTTATCTATTCATTTTTATATATTTCCTATTTGAGTCGAATGCGAATATATTTAACTATTTATTGTAAATATTCTGTCCTAACGGGAGTGTTAGTGCTCCCATGGACATATTTTATGTTAAATCCTGTTTAATCCTGTTTAATCCATGACGTGTGCCCGTGACAGATCAAACTCATCTGACCTTAAACTGATGTATTATACTGATACCCTTCAGACACATATCTGGCGGTCGTTGACACCCTCGTGAGTTAAATACCTCATGTTTTCGCTCATGACCCCTTGTTATCCCAGAGCACTTGTTGGTTTTTAGGCCTTAAATTATTATTATTAACATCATTGAACATTTCTTATTCATTCCAGTATGAAGCTTGCATAATTCTATGAGCATGTTATGAGCATGATTTTAAATCATTCTTTTTAATCATTTTTTGCCTACTAACTCTAGAGACCTGGACTGATCAGGGTACAGCAATTCTATACTGTGGTTAGTAGATAAAAATACATAGCAATCATATGGATCATACAATAAATTGGGACTTATCTATTGATAAATTTTTTCTGGTTGCAGCTTCTTGGAAAAGGATTCAAAAATAATGTGGAAAAATTAAGGACAACGGATTCATGGTTAATTAATTATAATAAACTAGATCATAGTATACATATGAATCGGAATACAAAAATGAGAATTCGATCTGTATGTTTTCATCATGGATCAGAGAAATAAGTTAACTATTTCTAAAAGTCTACTTTAAATTTGCTCATGTCGCATCCATTAGATTATTCAAAATATTTCAGAAAATTGAATACTCATGAAAAATTAGTAATTCTCATATAATTAACATGATGATAGATAACGATAATTATGCTTAAATAAAAAACATCTAAAATATAGAAGATAAAAGTACACGTGTTCGATTCATAGATTGGATATTTTGCACACAAGAAAGCAAGAAAATATTTTGTTGAGAGTGGACGCCCTTGTAGTTGTATCATGGAATGCTTAACTGATGGCACCACTCCTCATACTGATAGGTGTGCGGTAAAGAGAACACAGCGAACCCTTTTTGTACGTTTTTGAAAAAATGGCTCAAAAAAGGGACGGGAACAATCGGCCGTATATTTTGATTTAAGCGACGATGTCCTTCTTCTTGCTGTAACACGCAGCAACCAGGCAAAGAATCTGGAAGAGAATCACTGCCACAATAACAATGATCACGACAATCCCGAAGTCGTCGACAAAGTTCTCAAAAGCCTCTGTGCATCCTGTTTCGTATTCTTTTCCGGTGGCGCAAGTAGTGAGGGCTCCCTGCAATTGTTGTAAAATTTTGTGAAATAGTTGCCAAAATTGTGATTAATTAGGTCAGTGTGGATATCTCATTTAATAATATAAGTATAAGTGTGATCTTCAAATAAATATTGAAGTGTTTCCCGGAAACACTTCAATGCAGATACTCACATCGTTCATGGTGCCATCCCAGTCACTGCAACATCCCGGGGGCACTTCAGTGTTGGATGCAGTCTTCCAATAGGTAGGTCCGTCTGTCAGCCTGCACGGAAAAATGTTATTTGGGGAAACGTCATTAAAATTGTGAGAAATTCTTGTTCAAATACACTATTACACTAGAGACCATAATTAATTTGGACTCCATGGACTTACTCTGAAGAAGTTGATTTTTGAAAGGCTCCATTTTATTTGAGAGATGACATTATAGCGCCCCTGATCGTGGTAATTCTAGAACCTTTGGAATAAGGGTGATTGCCTGATTGCATCCACTTGGTTTTCGCAACAAAACTTATTCAAACCTATTTGTCGAATTCAAATAATAGTGGTTTCAGCATTATTACGTATTAACGGTTTGTGATAAAAGCTCGCCCCTTCAGGGTTCGTTTTTATCACTCACCGGCCTATAACTGCACAAATGGTACTGATCAAATCAGAAGCACGCCTACCCGCAGCAGCTGAACATGAACTGAGCGCTGTTCACAGCAAGGGCCTCAGCGTCCGTGATAGCATCCGCAGTCTTGGGATCGATGTATCTGGTTTTGTATCCGCTGAAGAGTGTGTCGGCAGCCTTCTCCGACTCTTCCACCAACGAGTCTTTCTTCACAAAGCCTGGGGATTGGAAGTTTAGAATTCACGCTGAATCTGAGGATTGTCAAAAATGGACCCCACGGAAAGATCACGCTTCATTTCAAGATACCATTTCCTTGACAACGGTTAATGGTGTTAATATATTTTACCTGAAAGACCAACATTTCATGTTCTTCTGGAGTAAAAATCAAAAGAAAAAGCTGCCGGACAAATTCGCACCTCAGCTTATCAGTTGGCCCACATCTCAGTAACACCTACCTACAATGATGATAGCAATCTCTGCCAGCACCACCAGTAGAATGATAATGAAGTAGTAACACCTACCTACAATGATGATAGCAATCTCTGCCAGCACCACCAGGAGTATGATAATGAAGTAGTAACACCTACCTACAATGATGATAGCTATCTCTGCCAGCACCACCAGGAGTATGATAATGAAGTAGTAACACCTACCTACAATGATGATAGCAATCTCTGCCAGCACCACCAGGAGTATGATAATGAAGTAGAAGTTGAGCAGTCCACTCTTCCCGGTGCAGGCACCGCAGCACCCGATCATACCAACAACGAGGACCACAGCCCCTACCACCATCATCGCGATCAGGACGTCGTTCATGTCGTAACTGCGGGGGTGAAATGTTGTTACTGCGGGGGCGAAATGTAACTGCGAGGGTGAAATGTTACTGAGGTGAAATGTCGTAACTGCGAGAGTGAAATGTTGTTAGTGAGGGTGGACTGTTGTTACTAGCGAGGGTGAAGTGTTGTTACTGCGGGGGTGAAGTGTTGTTACTAAGGTGCAGAATGTTGTTACTGAGGTGGAACTGGAATTCCGTACCTGAGGTGAAATGTCGTAACTGCGAGAGTGGAATGTTGTTACTGAAGTGAAGTGTTGTCACTGAGGGTGAAATGTTTTCACTGAGGTGAAATGTTGTCACTGAAGGTGAAATGTTTTTACTGAGAAATGTTCTTACTGAAGGTGAAATGTTGTCTCTGAGGATGAAATGTTGTCACTGAGGGTGAGATGTCGTTTCTGAGGGGGAAATAATGTTATTTAGGGTGAAATACCGTTATGAATATGAAATCGACCCCAGGTCTCAGACCCTCAGCCCCCTTAAGGACCAAATTTTCTTTTCAATTTTAAATAAAGGCCAGTTAAACAGGCCAGTTAGATTTATGATGGCCAATGGGGCTGATAAGAATTAAAGTATTAAATTTCTCATAAATTGTATAATATCTCGAATTAATGGGGCTGATAAGAAGGTATTTATAAATTTCTTATAGATTGTATAATATATTTACTCACGAGTAGTTTTCCAACTCAGGGAAGAGGTCGAACTTCTTGGTGTAGAAGATACCCCCTACCACCAGCAGGGCTGCCCCAGCCAGCAACACCACGAAGTTAATGATGAAGAGGATGAACCGCAGACAACCATCGCAACAACCCATCGTAAGCTGTGTACTGTGTGTGTGTTTGTTAGCTGTGTGTTTTAGCAGTGGCGCTGTGTGTTTTGTTAGCTGTGTGTTTTAGACATTTGTCCGTGGAAATTATGTTCGTGATTTTCAGATCCATGAAAATTAAGTTATAACTTCAATTGATGTATTCAAATCGTAGTAGGAAATGGGAAAATCGAGCCGAAAATTTTGAGTTCAACTGCTTTTAATTAACCTAACCTTTAAACAAGGCGAAAAATATGATTATGTAAGTGTGTCTTAATGAGCTAATAGCCCTCTTTGTAATTAATGGAAACAATGAAAAGTAATTAGCAATAAGCAGCTATTGATTGGAATGGAATCCATGGTGAACTTATATCGAGTAAGTATGGCAACGAAACAATCAAGAAGAATAGTAATAACAAAGAAGCTCTTGTCGATTACATAGCTTTATATTACTCAAAAACATGCAACTGTGTTGGTCACAATAGTACATGCGAAAATTCATATTTTAAAGGCTGCAGAAATATTGAAAATCGATGAGATAGAATCGAATTTATAACTTGATACGTCATACAGCGAGGGTGTCATCACATTTTTAAAAACAACAAAAATATTAAACTATTCGAGAAATAAGACTGCTGCAAAAGTTAGCGTGTTATATATCAGATCATATAAGCCAGGAAATAAGCCAGTATACATATGAAGCATGAAGCTTTAGAACCGGTTATATTACTCCTTATACTTTTGTACACGCAAAAATGTACAGGACTCGGCACTGGACTCTGAGATATTCGCTGACCTATATAGCTATCTGCTATAATATATGTGTTGAATTCCAATGTCATCTCAGTGCCTTGATCTCACAAGCACTATACTGAGGCGCTAATTGCACTAATTAGTAAGACACTCCGATTCAGAAGCATGATTAATTCTACTAAAAGGTAAAACGTTACTCCCTATAACTAGGTTAAGGGCAGCCAGGTGTATCCAGGGGAGATGCCTCTCCCTTGATCCGGACAGAGATAAAGATTAGAGCTTTTGATAGTTTGATTAATTAAATAAGCACAATGAAACGTTCGACCGGTTTCAAATGTTACTCGCCGACCCCTTTGCACGGAAACCTGGCTACGTGCCATTGTGCCAAGTGAAGAGAAAAGCAGCATATTATGCCCCGTCAAACCTCACCGAACACCTAGTGTTGCACTGAAGTTACGGTGGGAAATAGTGCCTTTAGATGTGGTTATGAGAGGTCAACTGTGGTGAGTTGATGACGTCACCACGCCATCGCTGTCTGCTGGCACAGTGCCAATAATATGAAGCTGCACTCTGTTGTCCTCGCGTGTCGGTGTAGTTACTAGAGCCTTATCATCTATTGCAACCTTCCACGAATACTTCCAACCATTCGAAAGAAAATGAAATTTGAAACAGGAAATACTCATTAAAGCAAAAGTAAAACCAAAAGCGCCGCTATGGTACTGCTTTCGCTTTTGAAGCTTTCAGCGAAAGCAGCGTTCACTGTAACGTATAATGGCAAATCTGGAATTGTGTTTAGAAACACACTTTGTATATTAACCAACATTTGACACAATAGCTCTGTTCGGAAACAATAGCTCGAACACAATAGCTCGGACACAATAGCTGCTCGAAAGAAAAGAACGTCTTTAACAGTGAAGCGCACAGTGAAAGCCGGCACTGCGTATGAAGGTCATGCAAACCACTTCCTATAAAGCTACAGAACAAACAAGAGACGGGTGTACGCGGGAATGGGTTGTATTTCACTTTAGCTCACGCTATATAATAATTACTCAAGGCATTTAAAAGGCGTGTGGTAAGATGAGCTGTCACACGTCATCAGTTCACCATGGTAACCGCTGATAATGACGTCACTCTCACCTGCCTTCAACCGGGCATTGACTTTACGATGAGTAAGGCTGGTTTCATATTTACAACAGCACGTGGCGTCAGATAATCCGGTTTCGAGTTACTCAGTCCTTGGAATGCGGAGAGATAAAACTATTCATGACGTCATTATCAGGGTTTACCATGGTGAGTTGATGACATCAGGATGCAAGACGTAGGGCTGCCGTCAGAACCACCAGACTGTACATTAAATCACTGCAAATCAAGAAAATGACCTTATCATGTAAATGATTTGGCTCTAAAACGCAATCCAACAGCTGCTACATCAAAATATAGTGACATATGATACCGTATATAACTGGAGAACTTCCACTTCCACTTGTTATAGCCGTGAGATCCAGCTGGTGGTCAAGATGTTGTCAACTGACATGTGACAACTGACAACTGACCTTGCTATGAGCTCTGACTCGCATGGAAATGCTGAAATGATATCACTGCAGTTATAGCACTGTAATGTGCGACCAAGCGCAGACGTCTCTGAAGATGAGTGGTGAGCTGACAATAAGGACAAACTCACCGGACTAATCTGATCAGCTCACATGGGGCATTACAAACCCACTAACCTAATCATGAGAGGAAACAGTTCATGGCGCTTTAGATTTCATTCTGCAGAATATTTTCAGTTTAGATTATAAGAAAGCTGATAGAGCATACCATGTCGGCTTTCAAGTTACTGAGTAAGTGAGTAACCAGATATGGATCAAACCCCACGGGTCGCCATGCAATACTTAAGGTGCAAAAGGTTCATATAGTACCAGCAGTTCTGGTGGGAACAAAGGGATACTTTACTTTAGGTCCCGTGGATTGAGGGTACAAAGAGAAAACAGGAGTAAGGGTAGGACAAGGGCCAGAGCGGTGAAATGTGGCTGCAAAGCATCACCGATAGAATAGGTACTACAGTACAGTAAGATACTGAGGTACAGAGGATCACCCCAAGACGGCAGTAGCCGTACCATAACTACTACTAGGTCGTAATCTATCACGATCATTTGATAATTATTTAATTACTATCAATGATAGCATACTAACTGAGGCTTATATGTCTACTTACGGGATAAGGTTATCTGGTTATAGGCTCTTAGGGTAACACGGCTAGAGACATGCTTAGACAATTACTCATCGCCGGAAGGTCTACAATTACCTTATCAGCTAGCCAAATAGGAGAATAAAAGGTGCCCTGTACAATACATGAGGTGAAACAATATACACCGATAATAAGATGATTTTCGAAAGCTTCTGATTTTGAAAGTTTTAAACTTGCTCCCTAAGGAACAATATACAATTATACAAACTTAGGGGAATACCTAAAACACTATTATCATGTCATCAGGCATGATGCTATCAGCTGAATCTGCACGTGCAAACTTCACCCTGCTCCTCAGCACTCAGGAGGACTCTGGACAGAGATCATAAAGCATACCATCGGCACTCCTACTTAGCTACTTAATGTTAATTGGAACTCACTTTTAAGTACGAAGTAGACAAGAGAATCGCGTTGCGTATTCGAGGAATAGAAGTGACTAAACAAACACGTCACCCGGTCATCGACGTTATACCTGCATGTTTAGACAAACAAATCTCGCCACGTCATCACGGGTAGGAACTAGTCAGATAAACTTATCAGATAAACAACAACATTGAGTTCCAATTGACATGCAGGAATGCAGACATCTACCCTAAATCTGGTCATCATGGGTCTTTAACAGGGGCAGTTCGAACTGCACTTTTGGCGTCTCTTGTGTGCACGGCTTGAAAAGTTTCGAGCAGCGTAGGTATACTTATATAGAAGACGTTTAAAGATAAAATAACATTAACATGCGTGCACGCCGCACAAACTGCATTTCGAACTGCAGTCACCGTTAAATTTTAAGAAAAGCACCTTTTGAAAAGGCCCATTAGATTTAGCCGCGACTTGGTTCTCCCAGATGTCCTGCTATAAGTAATTTTATCGAATTAAATCGATATTATACTTTATAAAATACGAATATTTTAGAACACTACTTGATTTTGCGTTCCCATGACATTTATCTCAGGACAATCGAGGTCAAGATTATCTCTGACCCTTATCAAATCCTTTAATTATGAGCATAATTAATTTAATGGAATGGAAGCTTAGTTTTTTATAGAATAGTTAACTGATATTTCTGTACCACGAAATTTTCAATATTTATAAATTTTGATTGAACAATTAGATAACTCATCTGACACAAATAAGGACGAAAGCATTCAAAGCTGCAACTTGTAAATTGTACACATAAAACGAATTTGAATACAACGATTGCAGTTACTCAATTATGAATTTTACTTCTTATCTTTACCATGAGCTGCAATATAAGAATATTTTGCTGTTTAAAATTTGTTGTCTTTTTTTATCAGCATTGTACCTATTTTAGTATTTTGTGTCACAATCCTTTCATTTGTACCCGTTGATGTGTTGATAAGAGCATTCATGTCCTCAGAGGTTATATAATTTCATTCTCACGAATTGACTTATTGAGCTTATCAGTTTTTTTTCTATAATAGAATTAGCATTTGATAGGAACAATTGCGTCATCACTCGATTCTTCAGTACATGCGGTAAAACTTTCATCGCTCCTTTCTAATTTTACAGAATATGTTCACAGTCTCGATCAGGATTCAATTGACTTGGTCATAGTGCTACTTTGCAACATCAACTGAATGGATGCATGTCATGAACACTCATAAACACTGCTTTTCACATTTAAAGTATGGAACTCGATGTCAAATGTTCCATGGTTTCCATGGTTTCATTTGCAAACCACCCCCAAGTTATCCCCTCTTGAAGTTGAACGCGAGTTTTGGCCCCATGTTTCGCATCTTGGCCCTGGCCCTCATGCCTGCCATCAGGTTCATGGCCGCCTGGTTGGAGGCTGTTGCGGGGTCTGCCCCTGCCCCACTGGCGCTGGAGAGCAGTTTCCTCAGCTTGGCAGATTTCTTCCTGGTGGCAGACCGGTTGATGGTCCTCTTGGGGCGGTCTATTGCTTCTATTCCAAACAGTTCTTTCAGGTCAGGGAACAGTGCGTCTGGTGGGGATGTGAGGTCAATGATTTCTTATATTAATTACCTTGTAGTTCCGCTAGGTGATAATCATTGATTATTTGAATGTTTGAATTTGAAACATTTGTCGTATAGATGATATCCTCATCCATACGGAGTCCAATCATCCCGTCTAGTTTTTCCTCTTCCAGTCTAGATTAGAAAAGACACATAAGGCAGTTTATTACTGTGCTTGAGTACATACCAACGTTATCCAGGAGAGGTTCGTAATACTTCCTGCCCTTCGGATCAGTTTTAACCAGAACCAACACATAGAGACCTCTTTCCTGAAGAGTAGAGTTTAGGCCTTTTTGTTTTCCACATCAGTGTGCCTGATAATTGTGCTGAGGAAAAATAAAATGCGGAAGTTTGCACAAGGTTTCTTATCGATTCATAAAGACTATTATCTTATTATGTCAATTTTGACAAAATTATTTCAATGAAAATATTTTTATGTCAATATATGATAAATATTAGCACTTCAATGAAAATATTTTTATGTCAATATATGATAAATATTAGCACTCACAGAAAGGCATTCTGATCCCATGGCTGTCCCCTTCTTTGAGGATATCCCAGTGGTCTTCCCATCTTCTATATCCATAAGATCTAGAATACATTCTTCACCTGAAATCAATACATTTCGATTAGAAGTCAAGAAGTCAAGAGAATGAGTTATATCGTTGAATCGTTGATGACAACATTTGTTTACTTCCAAGCTATTTCTTTTTAGATGTATATTATAGATGATCAAAAAATGAGTCAAAGATATCATTTGATTCTTGAAGCTGACCGTTATTGACTTTGAAAGGGGCACCTAGCAGTAATGCTCCTGAGAATGGCGTCAACTTGGCAATTCAGGTTGAATAATTTTCTTTGTCAGCTCCAGACTTCACCGTTATGAACATATTGCTGAAAGCTGAAATATTCATAGCCTAAAATTTACTTTTATAAGGGTGCTTTTGAGTGATCATATATGGGTCCAAGCAAGCATAATTCATTCAATTCCACGGATCAAAGCATTACAATTAAACTGAATTATAAAGGGCCGCATCATAGCTTTTCAAAACAAAACAGAGTTCGCTTGAACTTTTCAACTTGTTGAAATGAAAAAGGAAGGAAATCGGAGCAATAGAGCATACAATCAGGCTGAAGCTAAATGTGATATGTTTAGTTTTACAGTTTCTGTGCATCTTTTCACCGGTGCCCTGGTGGCACGGTAGATACGAACTGTGTTTGTTTACTAAAACAATTTTAAATGCCACGAAAACTTGGACTCCTCCACATGAATTTATTGTTTACGCCGCCATTTTGAAAAGACTGGGATTTAAGCATAGCAAAAAATGCTCCTTCCAGATCCGTGAAATTCAAATAATGAACTTTGATATCTATTGGGTTAAAGTGTAACGTCATATTTTCTCAACATTTCTTTGATTTCAACTGGCATTTCAAGACTTTAAAACCACAAAACGTTCATAGAATCAGACGAATAAAAACTTAATATTATGTCCGTTGACGTCAAATCAAAGTCAAAGGCAACAATAGTGACAATGACATATTGAATTGCTTTTAAATTTAAATGTGTACGGTGGCACTTGGTGAAGCATTCTGTGTGCTGTATCAGCTCAATTCAATTCCGCTCTTCTTTACAGCTGCTTACTTCCGTCAAAAGACCAGCCAGCACTGCTTGTCACTCTGTTATTTTGTTTTACGAAACAAATAAAGAGAGAACAATCATAGTTCTCTATCAATCGAACAGTTTCATCATTACATTCTTAGCATGAAGCCAATTTATACAGTAAAATTATCGCAATTTGCTTCTTCTTAGCTACTCGGAAAAAAAAGCAATTTTAGGCTTTAAATTAAAGAAGAATTAAGTATGAACTTTCCACATTCTTGCCGACTTCGACAACTGACAGGTCTATGACAATTTTTGATAGAGATCGTATCATATTATGATGGACTCGAAGTTTTTTAGACCCTAAACTGTCAATTCCATGCACCAGTTGGACCAGGGACCATCACATAAAATGGATTCCCATGCCAAGCATGGATCCAACCGAATCCATTCCGTCACTGCCGAATTAAATACGAAATCTGTTGAGCGGAATAGGCCTGCTAGGACTCGTCAAAAGTAGAATAATGATCGCAATGTGATGTTTATTGTAAAGTTGTAAACCATGTGATGATTCTGTTCGGTGCGTCAAGCTGGATTTATATTGAACATGTTTCAAGGCAACGTGTGAAAAGTAGGCAATGAAACGTCAGCAATTTATCAATCGATCACTTCGTTACAAGGTGATGTCATTACTATACCAACGCCTATTTCTTGTGCTCTGTTCGATAACTAATAACTATACCTAATTAATTAATAAACAGAACTTGAATTATTATTCTATTCGAAGAGCTACAATTCTCGAGTTTCACGGATGAAAGCAATCGTCAACTCGTGAAAAATGAAAGCTAACATGAACTTCGCAAGCATTCTGGACAATAACCATGCAGGAGTCTAAAGTAAGACTGTTGGGGATTCACCCGCAAAAACACTCTTTGTCCCCAATCAGTCTGAATTTTAAGTCATTTGCCTTAAAACTTCGGTAAAAGGGTCACAAGATTGTGATTTTGTCCATTGGATCCATCATGTCCAATGGACATGTACAATGGACGTCCATTGGACATCCAATGGACATCCATTGAACATGATCTCCATCGGTAAAATTTTCCAATGATGTTCAATGGATCCATTGGGTCCATTTTTGATGTTCAATGGACATTTTCAATGGATCCAATGGATATCCAATAAATCCATCTGAGTGTATCCAAGGGACACAATCACCAAACATGGTTTGGTAGATGGACACCAGTCTCGTTTTTTGTTCAATGTATCCATTGTGTCCATTGGATCCAGTGGACTCAATATCGGACATTGTGTCCATTGGATCCATTTTGTTCAATGAATCCATTGTGTCCAATGGACAAATTGGGTCCATTGGATCCAATGGACACAATGGACCGATGGATCCCAATGAGTGCAATGGATCGTCCATGGATCATCTCCAAAAACCAGACTGGTGTCCATCTACCAAACCATGTTTGGTGATTGTGTCCTTTGGATACACTCAGATGGATTCATTGAATATCCATTGGATCCATTGAACACCATTGAACAATTTTACCGATGGACATCATGTTCAATCGAAGCCCATTGGATGTCCAATGAACGTCCATTGACATCTCCATTTGAAATGATGGATCCAATGGACAAATTCACAGCTCTTGTGACCCTTTCACCAAAATTTTTCACCAAATATGGCCAGTGGCCGTTGGACCCCCACATGATAGTTGGTGTGCTATGTTGTAGCTTGCCATTCTAACATGAACCAAATTTTATTGATGTTTTGATAGCCAATATAATATGTATGGCGATAATTGTTTAAAACATCTCAGTAGAATTTGAGAAAACCTCAATGAAACAAATTTTGAAAAAAATGTGGCAAAAAGCACGAAATAAACACAAATTAAGATATTATTCCTTTTCATAATGTAACTGTCTGCTGAAGTTCAGGGCCCTTTGATTATTTGCATGTTTCTATATTTTACTTTTTCTTTACTTTTTCAGTATATTATTGTCCCAGGATCCTTCCTTTATAATCAAAGTATCAAGAAAATACAACTATAAAACAATACTGTACTTCATATTTTGTTTTGCTTGGACAATGGACATGTCTCAATTGTTGAAGACCTTGAAATTCTTAATTTCTTTTTTACATTTGAATAAGTCCAGCTTACCTCTTACGTAACAAGCATCAGCATTTGAAATTAATCTTGGCTATATTTGGGAAGTTTCCTTGAACTTGAAGTTTCCTTGAAGTTCATTTCACTGCAGCTTTTTCCATAGTCCATACATCTTCATCAGTGGAGCCTTGCAAATCTCACCATAAAACACAGAATTCAGTAAGCTATTCATTGGTATCACTATCAATGCAAACACTTCAAATACAAATGGGGATGCCGGTTGTTTGAGAATGAAATCAAACACTATAATCGTACTGATATACGATACCCAGCACACCAACTGAGACCCAATGATCATGACAATTTTAAGGTTAATTACCATTTTCTGGGAATTTTCACGCTGACCGACAACTGCTCCCCCTACTGATCATGTGACATACCACGTGACATGGTCACGTGGTACACATTATCACGTGATATATCACGTGGCAAGATGGATGAGTTGATTGAAATATTAGAACTAACTCATTAGTCATTAGGTGATGAGGATACCTGCTGTCATGGCAGAGACCTTGGTATATCTTAGGAAAACACATATTGTAAGGGTTATAAAATGTTGGTAATATTCATTGCAATCACGTAATTTCTATAATATAAATCACCAAAATCAAAATTAAAATGAAATAAATTAGAAACAAGAAATCAAAATGTTATTCGTAAACTAATGCGGCAGCTTACGCAATGTCATGTCCAAAATACTTAGCAACTTCAAATAAATATTCCAGAATACATTCATACTTATCAAAAGCGCTACAGATTTCATAGAGTTCTTGGTTGCGGGTTTTTCGCTTCTTTGCAGGCGAAATCCCCACAGCCAATCTGTCTAGATGGAAGTCTGTTGCGACTTGTTGTTCAGAAATGCCACGGAAGTACTCCTGAACAGAGGGCTTGGCTCTGTTCACCCTCGTCCTAAACCCACGGTGGAAGCCCTCCACCATGTTACTAGTCCGAGGGTAATCAAAGTCAACCATGATGGTGTCATAGTGATTCCAAAACACCATTGGGAATCGAGGCTCACTCCTCTTATCATTGTCAATACTGGAAAGTCCTAAGTATGTTATCTCGAAATAGTTAACAACTCTAAGTAAAGTAGGATACTTGCTTAGCTTCATGATGCATCTGCCGATCCACAAGCCTTAGCTCTACTGCGTTGCACTATCCGTCGGAGTGACTCATCACTGGGAAGCAAGGGATTGAGCTCAGATGAGGAAGACTTCTGAGCTTCAGTAACGAGATTTTGGGTTGCTGACAGGGGTTGGTCCGCCGCTTTCCCGCTTCAGGGATGAGATCACATCATGCCTCTCTCCTAGCCTGGGATCAGGGGATGATTGTGGGGCTTCTCACCTCGTCGCAAGGGAGTCTGGATTTTCGTCTAACCCGAGGTGCACCCTTGAAGGACACTTCAGCGACCGTTGTTTTGAGCATCGCCAACAAGTAGATGTGGCACTGCTCTTATCTTTCAGGTAGTTGTAGGTATATCCATCAGTGTCAAGAAGCTGGCGGTTGTTGCGCTGACCTGTGATGAACCGTTCAAACCTAATGGGCGTTAGAATTGAAGGAGGAGGGGTAGCAGCAGGACATGGGACGTTAAGAGCGGTGGCAGGACAAGGGATAGGAGGAGGGGTGGCAGGACAAGGGATGGTAGGAGGGGTAGCAGGACAAGGGATGGTAGGAGGGGTAGCAGGACAAGGGATGGTAGGAGGGGTAGCAGGACAAGGGATGGTAGGAGGGGTAGCAGGACAAGGGATAGGAGGAGGGGTAGCAGGACAAGGGATGGTAGGAGGGGTGGCAGGACAAGGGATGGTAGGAGGGGTAGCAGGACAAGGGATAGGAGGAGGGGTAGCAGGACAAGGGATGGTAGGAGGGGTAGCAGGACAAGAGACAGTAGGAGGTACAGGAGGAGGAATCATACAATTGTAATCTTGTAAACTCAACAGCAATAACTCAATATCAATAGTGGGCTGATCGTAAGTTCATAGAATAACTTTTTATACCTACGTTCCTACACCTCTCGCCAGACAGAATTGACTTATATTTCTTAAATTCTCCGCCGATTGTTTTCATAACAATAGACAGCGATGATTTTTCGATTTAGTGTTGAGAATTAACTCATTAATCCTCATTACACCAAAATTTATTACAAAGTATCGGCATGAACTAGTTCGGCTGAGTCTGATTGGTATTCATCGGCAAAATGCCGGTCTTGTTTCCAATCCGAGGTCACCACAGGTCAATAAGTATGCATGTATCAGATCCTCGTATCCAATCGTGTAAAGGCAATTAGCCCTTCTCCGATTCCAATGACGAAGAGAGAGCTCTCCTTAACATTTGCGTGTAAAGGGGAACCAGAATGCTGTAGGCTGGAGATCATCAGGCCAAGTTTATCCATACACACCAAGCACCAAGCACGAGTACCATGTATAAAACGTGAAAGGATTTTTTTTATGTTGATGCCCGACGGTAACCAAAATTTGCTTTGTGGTTCATGTTTATTTATTGGTTTACACTGCATTGATTTTATCTTCAATTGGATATAAAATTATAGTTTAAATTCAGATAATTCTGGATTTGATTGATAAAGTTGCCAGAAATGGTTGGCGCTTGTTGCCAAAAAATGTTTTGATAATAAGGGGAGCAGTTGTCGCCCATGATTCACATCCAATTATTGACATTTTAGTAAACATGTGACACACCACGTGATATTTCAGGTCATGTGACACGTTTTCAGGTCATGTGACATGTCACGTGACCTTTTCTGGGGGGAGCACCCCCTAAAAAATTTAGGCTGCCTCAATGGCCTGAGGCTGCCTAAAATGAGCGATTTAGGCAGCCTCACAGGGTAGGTTAAGGCCATTTGAGGCAGCCTAATTGGGGTAGGTTAACTGAGGCTGCCTCAAATCTGATTTTGAGGCTGCCTCACAGATAGGTTGAAACAGGTTTTCGTAATCGTCCAACGCGCGCAGACAACCCATTTCAGAACAATATGGTGTTCGCGCGCGACGACAAAAACATTACACCAGTGCGAGCTCGATCGAGCCAAAGGCGAGTGGTTGAGCATGGGTGAGCCAGGATACAGACGATGGCGGCAGACTGGTGAGCCGAGTAAGCTTTATATAACAGTCACTGGTATGTATCAGTCGGTTGTCGGATGACTGGTTTAAGGTTAGAGGGTTGGGGATAGTTGATTTGGCGACACTCAGAAACACTTAATTATAGCAATAGGTTTTGGACACTTACATCGCATTAAATCTACAAGTCTGATCTGCTTCTAGCTCGATACTTGGCCGCAGTTTTGTAAAAATTTTGTTGCTATTGTACCATAGTCTCGAAAAAGCCAACTCGGCTTCACACATTCTGATGCGTGATCACATAAAACAACCACAATTTTCACGGGATATTGCGGTTGATATATTTTGATGCGACGACGTCATTCTCGTACCAGCGTGCTATTGATGTGACCGGGTTCAGTGGTGACGAGGATCAAAGATGACTAGTCTCATAAGAAGAGCTGTTGAAGTCTGGAATGGATGAATTCAGCAAAGTCCCCCTCCCCCTCCCTTTAGCAGCTGTTGAAGTCTGGAACGGATGAATTCAGCTAAGTCCCCCTCCCCTCCCTTTAGCTGTTGAAGTCTGGAATGGATGAATTCAGCTATGTCCCCGCCCCTCCCTATACCTGTTGAAGTCTGGAACGGATGAATTCAGCAAAGTCCCCTCCCCTCCCCCTCCCTTTAGCAGCTGTTGAAGTCTGGAACGGATGAATTCAGCTAAGTCCCCCTCCCTCCCTTTAGCTGTTGAAGTCTGGAATGGATGAATTCAGCTATGTCCCCTCCCTCCCTATAGCTGTTGAAGTCTGGAACGGATGAATTCAGCAAAGTCCCCCTCCCTTTAGCAGCTGTTGAAGTCTGGAACGGATGAATTCAGCTAAGTCCCCCCTCCCCTCCCTTTAGCTGTTGAAGTCTGGAATGGATGAATTCAGCTATGTCCCCTCCCCTCCCTATAGCTGTTGAAGTCTGGAACTGATGAATTCAGGTAAGTCCCCCCTCCCCTCCCTTTACCAGCTGTTGAAGTCTGGAACGGATGAATTCAGCAAAGTCCCCCTCCCTTTAGCAGCTGTTGAAGTCTGGAACGGATGAATTCAGCTAAATCCCCCTCCCCTCCCTTTAGCTGTTGAAGTCTGGAATGGATGAATTCAGCTATGTCCCCTCCCCTCCCTTTATCTTTTCAGTGTGACTTTATCTTTTCATATTATGTTGTGCAGCTCAACTGCTAACAATTAGCTTATCAGCCAACCGTGTGCACACATCGTGTATTCATATCTTACTGATTTGCTTTGTGACGAGCTATACATTTACGTATTATGACGAAACCTAAGGCTTCTAGATCTTCGCAACCGCCACCCAAAGCAACAGGCGCTAAAAACCCACCACCTAGTTCTAGTAGAAACGCTGGCCATTCCTGCAGCTGCTGTGACTGGGGACGGAGGCATTCTTGCCCACCTGATCGCTTGTTGTCGCATAAACCGTCGCTTGATACTTTAAATGAGGGCATTATTTCTGACTCAGGGGTGGGTCGTCCGATCTGGGGAGCAGTGTCACACCTGCGAGCCAGATCAGCACTACACCCCCCACTCTGCCTCCCCGCGGAGGGGTGGCCTCTATTGGCGGTGAGTTGGACATTCCACACTTTACATTTTCTCCAAAGACTTGTTTGGACATTTTACCCCTATTGTCTGAAGATCAGCTTGAATTTGAAATAAAATATATGAACATAACGACCACTGCTAGCACAAAAAAGGGTTATTTTAACGCTATCAAAGCCGTATTGAATGAACGTGTCGGTCATGATCTATGTGAAACTATTGACAATGTTACTGAAACCATTTCGTCCTTTTCATACCTGGTGAAACGAGCCGAAGCCGCAGTAGAGACCCTGACGAAGCTGAAAGAACGTCCCCCAGTCACAGCACCAGAGGAGGAAGACAACCACGACATTGCCCCTCCAGTAGCAGTGAGTGAGCCCCCACAAGTAGATGAAACGGTATGTCGTGTGTTTGAAGATTTGTTTACTGATTTAGTACCTGAGGACATCTACGCTGCCGTTGATTTCAATACATCAGAATCCTATAGCCGAAAAACTGCCTATTTCGGATCTATTGGATATTCATATGGTCGTGTGAAACACGAGCCAGCTCCATACCCTGATAACGAATTGTTTGAACTCATCCTTAATCGTATGAAAAGCGTTGAACCCGATTTTTCGTATGACGACTATACCTGTCTAGTTACCTATTACCCGGATGGTCAATCTCAAATACCGCTTCATAATGATGACGAAGAGCAAATTGTCGAAGGCAGTACAATCTATACGATCTCAGTAGGAAATGACAGGTACCTCACGCTACAAAACCAGGTAGGCCTTCTCAATGAGACGGTTGTGAACATCAAACATGGCAGTGTCTACAGCATGTCGAGAGACTCACAGAGCACTTGGAAACACGGCATGCTGCCCCAGGACTGTAGCAACATGCGCATTTCTTTAGGATTCCGCAAGCTCAGGGCAGTTGTACCTAAGCGCACCCCCGCACCTCCAATCACACGCCCTGAAGAGTACAAGTCCCCTAACTCCATCCCCGCGGGTACGCATGAGCGCTGTTTGCTGCTAACAGACTCAATCCTGTCTGCAGCCCCAACCTCGATCTTTAACAAAGTAACCAACCTACGATGCATCAAAAAATCAAATAAACGCCTTGTTGACATCTTTAATTTTGAGCCTGAATTCGAAATCTGCAACACAGTCATAATCTCAGCAGGCATCAACGACTTGTCGTGCTATGGTTTTACAGCTAGAACCCTCGCGGATATGGTGTGTGAACGGCTACGTCGCACCTGCGAAAAATACCCCAGAACAAAATTCATGTTTAATAGCGTTCTACACGCACATACCAAGTATGATTGGTTGAACCATGAAATCAATGAGTTTAACGCTTACATGTACGAACTAGCTCAGAGCATACGTAACCTAGCTTTTGACTCACATTCCATTCTACTGAACGATAGAATCAGTGAGCGTCTGGAGGGAGTAATTGATAAAGAAGACCGCAGAGGTATCCACATTACGTGGCAAGCGAGAAAGTTAGTTACTGATCATCTGGTATTGGCTGTGGAGTACACTTCTTGTTTGACTAATGGAAGACGGCCTACTGGTCGTTTGAGAGACTTTAAATGGCCCCTGAGACAACGTTTTATTGATTGGAACGTGCGATGAGGTCTAAAATATAAATGTCTAGGTACATAATGTTTGAATATTGTCTGTCATCATGAAATTTACCAACAACGGAAATTTTATATCCAATGTAAAAATGTGTGCACCCAAAAGCATGACTATAAATTTAAGTGTAATGTATTAAGCACTTTAAAACACTTGAAGTCCTCCTAAGCAATTTTTAAGCACGTATAATATCTACACTTTACTGTTGAGAAGCATGGCTATTATGCATTCAAGCATTTTATATGCATTTGAAGCACCTGAAAGCATTTTTAAGCATCTTTCTTAGCATTTAAAAAATCTTTTAGCATTGTAAACAATTTTCAAAGCATTACAAGCACTCTTAATCGTTTTTGATCACAGATAAGCATGATAAGCATGTTGAGCACATGTTTATGAGTTTGATAGATTCTTTACGCAGTTTAAGCATTTTTAAACAAGTTACTGATTCCCCAGCTGCTCGTCGGCATACCCGTCTTTTTTCCGCCCTCTTCCCCTTACTCACAACAAACAGGTACGCAATGAAACAGCAGGTTAATAATTAAGGTCAAATTTAACTTCGAAACTTATGCGACCCGCTTGCCTCACAGTGCATGGAGTGCTGCGAATCACACAACGAATTGCAAATAATGATCTGAGCTTGGAATAACCCGTCTTGTGTCTACACCCACACGCGTAGGATAATTATTGATATCTTAGTTTTCACTGCCACTTTTCCCACATACTGATTATCCCCCAGCATTAACAGCTTAATCTATAATTACATGAATTTCCTTTGTGTTGGTAGTAGGTAAGATAACAAGCGTAATGACAGGCTAATATTCATACTTTGTTCAGCGTCTATTTTAGTAACTTATGAGCTAGTATATAATGAAATAATTAAGTACACAGCTAGACAAATGAAATCCTTACCATAGTACGCGATATGTCACGACATATTATCTACAGTATGTTAACCCTGCTAAAACTGGCACGAGGTTGATTCCGCCTCGCCCTCCTCTTCAATTGGCAATAACTTAGCTTTTACTTACCGTCTGAATTATTGACACACATGTATTTTAGCAGAATTTTATCTGCTTTAAGACCATGTAACTATTATTTAACTACTATCTGAAAAACAATTAGAAATTTAGTGGTTTTTAAACATGATCAGAAAAACTTGGCTGATATAGTGGTTTTCTGCATCCAGAACCCGACCCGAGGTGGAATCAACCTCGCCCTCCCAGACACGCTAATTAGTTTACTTGCAAGGAGGCGTTCCGCTACTGTAATATATCCGTAAACGCGGGATTGTGATTGTCACGTATGTAGGTTGCAATTGTAGATAATATGATCGCAGCACGTATCATATATCATAGGTTTGTGTGTAATACACCGCAACTCTCACATACAGCTTACACAAACATCCATGGGTGGACCTTGCAACCGGTAATCCCCATTTATTCAGGAAATTGAAAGCAGGATATTTTATGACCATTTTCTAATAGGTATTTATCAAAAACAAAAATATTAAATTGAAAGATATTTCTGGAAATAGAATGATATTTATCGTCGTCCATCGTTTATTGAACTATCAACATATGGTTTATCATGCACCACTAGCCTACCTTTTACAGTGCACCTGAAAAACCCGTTATGCACCGTAGCACATCAAAACTTGTTATGAGGTTATGGTCGAGTGAAGATAGATAACTTATTACTTTATTATGGTTCAGTGCAAGTGGATCAGTGTGCGACAATCAATTGTGCACGATAGGGCTAGTTATTGAATAGTTGATTCATATCATAATCCAAGATATTTCCTCATGTTTGAAAATATCACTGGTGAAACAGGTGGGAAAAGTGAGAACAGGTATGTGACAATAGTGGGAATAGTGAGAACAGGTGCGTGACACTGTCGGGGATATTGAGAACAGTTGTGTGACACTGGTGGGAATATTGAGAACAGGTGTGTAACACTGGTGGGAATAGTGAGATCAGGTGTGTGACACTGGTGGGAATAGTGAGAACAGGTGTGTGACACTGGTGGGAATAGTGAGAACAGGTGCGTGACACTGGTGGGAATAGTGAGAACAGGAGTGTGACACTGGTGGGAATAGTGAGAACTGTTGCGTGACACTGGTGGGAATAGTGATACTGTGATAACAGGTGCGTGACACTGGTGGGAATAGTGAAAACAGGTGCGTGACACCGGTGGGAATATCGAGAACAGGTGTGTGACACCGGTGGGAATAGTGAGAACAAGTGTGTGTGCCACTGGTGGGAATAGTGAGAACAGGTGTGTGACACTGGTGGGAATAGTGAGAACTGGTGCGTGACACTGGTGGGAATATTGAGAACAGGTGTGTGACACTGGTGGGAATAGTGATAACAGGTGCGTGACAATGGTGAGAATAGTGAGAACAGTTATGTGACACTGGTGGGAATATTGAGAACAGGTGTGTGTGACACTGGTGGAAATATTGAGAACAGGTGCGTGAAACTGGTGGGAATAGTGAGAACAGGTGTGTGAAACTGGTGGAAATAGTGAGAACAGGTGTGTGACACTGGTGGGAATAGTGAGAACAGGTGTGTGACACTGGTGGGAATAGTGAGAACAGGCGTGTGACACTTGTGGGAATATTGAGAACAGGTGTGTAACACTGGTGAGAATAGTGATAACAGGTACGTGACACTGGTGGGAATAGTGAGAATAGGTGTGTGACACTGGTGTGAATAGTGATAACAGGTACGTGACACTGGTGGGAATAGTGAGAATAGGTGTGTGACACTGGTGGGAATAGTGAGAACAGGTGTGTGGCACTGGTGGGAATAGTGAGAACAGGTGTGTGACACTGGTGGGAATAGTGAGAACTGGTGCGTGACACTGGTGGGAATATTGAGAACAGGTGTGTGACACTGGTGGGAATAGTGATGACAGGTACGTGACACTGGTGGGAATAGTGAGAACAGGTGTGTGACACTGGCCTGGTGGGAATAGTGAGAACAGGTGCGTGACACTGGTGGGAATAGTGAGAACAGGTGTGTGACACTGGTGGGAATAGTGAGAACAGGTGTGTGACACTGGTGGGAATAGTGAGAACAGATGTGTGACACTGGTGGGAATAGTGAGAACAGGTGTGTGACACTGGTGGGAATAGTGAGAACAGATGTGTGACACTGGTGGAAATGGTGAGAACAGGTGTGTGACACTGGTGGGAATAGTGAGAATAGGTGTGTGACACTGGTGGTAATAGTGAGAACAGGAGTGTGGCACTGGTGGGAATAGTGAGAACAGGTGCGTGACACTGGTGGGAATAGTGAGAACAGGTGTGTGACACTGGTGGGAATAGTGAGAACAGATGTGTGACACTGGTGGAAATGGTGAGAACAGGTGTGTGACACTGGTGGGAATAGTGAGAACAGGTGTGTGACACTGGTGGGAATAGTGAGAACTGGTGCGTGACACTGGTGGGAATAGTGATACTGTGATAACAGGTACGTGACACTGATGGAAATAATGAGAACAGGTGTGTGACACTGGTGTGAATAGTGAGAACAGGTGTGTGACACTGGTGGGAATAGTGAGAACATGTACGTGACACTGGTGGGAACAGTGAGAACAGGTGTGTGACACTGGTGGGAATAGTGAGAACAGGTGATTGACTCTATAATCTATATCTATGAGGAAAAATAGTTGACACCTAATATCGTGTTTGCGAGATTAACAGTCTTTTATGAGCAAAATAATGAACAAAACACGAGAGACAGAACGCCTTACTTAATTGAAGAATTGATCAACACGGTTATCACAGAATTTCGCTTCATTGTTCTAGCTTCATTTTGATCTAAAATGACATCACTTTGTGACGTGGTATAGGTATTAATGTTGGAACAGAACTTCCAGTGAAGAATTGATAGTTTTGACAAAACGTCGACCACAATACTCCTACCTATGCACATAATTTATTATCATAACTTATGTCATATTATTATTGAGTATCTTAATTATGGGTCCCTACAGGGGGGGATGAAGCCCAAAAAAAACCAAAAAAAACCAAAAAAAACCTAGCCCAAGAATCGGAAAAGTAGGGTGGGCCTTGGTTTTTTTGGTTTTTTGGGTTCTTTGTATTTTTGGTTTTTTTTGGTATTTTTTGGTTTTTTTTGGGTTAGGTTTTTTTCAAAAATTTTGACTTTTTCATGCCAATATGGATTGTTGATGCTATTAATGTGTTGTTATTGATATTACTATAGTTTCAAACAATATTCGTTAGTTTTATCGATGTTTTGGGTGATTTGTGGTGTTTTATATGACATAATCAGTACATTAAGGCATTGTTTTGGTGAACTATCAGCAAAGCACTGCTCAAGAGTTGCCGAGGTCAGCCAGCATGATCAGCAGGGGTTAATAGTGGTCAGACTTGAATCACCAGGCCAGGGGGCCACTCAGTGCTGAAATAAGGACATAGGGGCCCTGCAAACTGCCAAGTGCTAGTGAACCAGGGGGGTTTCTTAGGGCTCACTGGTTTGCTCATGGCTGATAAAGTTCAGACTAGTGTCATCTGAGATCAACAAGGTGTTTTGGAAAAGTCACCATTTCAAAGGATAGCCAAGGGTCGCCAGGGAGACAGTCACTTATGATTGTCCAATATCAAGGTACTGTAATGGTCAGAAGGAGCCAGGAGTTAGACAAGGTTAAGCAACGGGTCGCCATGCTACTATGGGATCAAAAGGCTTTGAGGAAGAAGTTGAGTGAGGACAATCAAGACATCAGATAATCACTCATTCAGTTGTTATTAAGGGACAGCCAAGGTTCAGCATGAAGTCAGCCAATGGTCATGAAGGGACCACTATTGCAGTCAGAAGAGGCAAGAAGGTCACTCAGGTTTTAACTTCTTGCTAGGGGTAAGTGAAACGTCAAATAGGTATCAGGAAAAGGTCAGTCAAATTTTCTCTGGGGTTGGTAAGGGTTTGCCAAGTGCAGTTTCGCCCTTGATTCACATACCCTCCAAAGCAAAAAGAAATATTTCCTGTGTGCTGGCGGTATATAATATGCAACTTATGTCCAGGGGCGTAGCCAGGATTTTGAAAAGGGGGAGGCTGCTGCTGGCGCGGAGCGCGAGCAGAGAAGTCTTGACAGTGCCGGCGCGAAAAAACAAGGTGTTTTTGAGCATTTTCCAGCGAAATAGGCAGCAAAATAAAGAATTTGATTGTTAAGTTATATACACAGAATTGGAAGTCAAAATTATGTTTTGGTAGATAATAGCTTGTGAATGTTGAAAATTTTTCCAATTCATAATATTAAACTAACTGATAACCGAATAAATAGCCGAAAAAAGCATCTTGAACTGATTAGACTGTGAATGAGATATTATATGGGTGATGGGCATTTCACCGGATTAAGTCCCAGATTTACCATCTATGTTTACTAATAATCCCAGCTAATAAAATGTGATGTTTCAATCTTTCAAATGATAATCAAATCACATTGATAGATCGTCATATGATTTTGCTTATCAACAGAATGAGTTACACCTCAACCTCTTTTAAGTTGGAACCTATATATTTAACTCACCGAGCAGTGATATGATTTTGCAATACTAGTTTCGCCCCAGAGAAATGTAAGAAACAGAACTGTTTTGCTCTCACTTATTTAAACAAACTTCACTCATCATTGGACGAACTAAATTGAGAACCTAGTACTAGTAGTTAATTAAATTTAAATGAAATATATTTTCTGCGTTGAAAAGCAGATTTACAAAATTGGGCAACCTGAAGTTATTTTTTCTACTCATCTGAAAAGGGGGAGGCGACCGCCTGTGTCGCCTCCCCCCTGGCTACGCCCCTGCTTATGTCCATGCTGGAGTGGAGAGAACCTACATGTCTTTAATGAGCCATGCAGCTAGGACATCCACCACATTCAGCCAGGCAAGACTATTGCCTGGCTGAATGTGGTGGATGTCCTAGCTGCATGGCTCATTAAACAAGGAACTGAAAACCGTAGGGCTCCATACAGGGCTAGCGCTGCACCTTCTGGTAATAATGTTGCGATGTATATGCCTTTAGTTATAACGGGTGATGGCTATTTATCTGGAATTATTGCAATGTATTCTTGTGGGCAAATCGAGATCATGTTAGAGCTCAGATGTGCTTGTTCTGGACCTAAGGAGTCTGGTGATTCAGAATAACATCATGAGAGGATTTGAAGGCCCTGTTTTCCCATGCTGCGGGCCGATTAGTTTGAGAGGGTACAAAAAAATCTTGCACAAATTCAAAGATTGACTTCCTGACATATGATTGGAAAATTGCATACAAGAGCATTCCCATTAGTTGCCATCTAGGTTTATTTATATGAACTTCGTTAGCTGAGACACTAATGAAGACCTCTACATGCATTTTTCGTTGAATATCAAGAAAATTCTTGGATTTTAGAGCTTAAATCACGCCAAATTTCTGGAAAAAGGTGTGTGTTTTTTTGCTACACCAGGCCTTAAGAAAGTCTTAGAACAGGACCTAGGTGGTCTGAACACTCAGATTTGATGGCATGGACCCCATTAAACATAACTCATGTCTTTGGACCATTTCCATTCATTTGTATGCAGAATTTTCGATTAACAATTACCCAAAATCGCAGTTTTATGAAAGTGACATTATCCTAAAATTGACGATTTTAAACACGTTTTAGGTTCCATAGGGTCACCACTGGATAAGTTAGTGATGCTACTTACTGCAGTCACTCTTGAGACCCTCCTGCTCAGAATCATCCCATAGTAAGGCTTAAATAACACTTTTGGAGAAAATTATTGTCATTGAGATTTTGTGCAAGATTTTTTTGTATCTTCTCAAACTAATCGGCCCGTAGCATGGGAAAACAGGGTTTTCAAATTTTCTCATGATGTTATTCTGAATCAGCAGACTTTTTATTTCCAGAATAATTATATTTGAGCTCTAACATGATCTCGATTTTCCCACAAGAATACATTGAAATAATTCCAGATAATTAGTCATCACCCGTTAGTATGCTCAAAATTAAGGGCCAGAAAAGGTTCTGTAAAGTATCCCCAGGGGTTAGGGTCACTCAGTCAGGTAGTGTTAGGATATGATTGTCTTGGTTCAGCAGGGAGGAATGTTAGGCCCAAAAAGGTCTTCCAGGACTCAATAAAGCAGGAGCAATAAAGCTGAGGATCAGCCTAAGTATGTACATAAAATACAATTGACAAGAAGCTCAGATAAGCTCATAACTCTATAATAGGACCATGTTCAAACAGCTTTTGATAAACATTTATGTCCTAGAACAGTAATATGACCCCTTAGGCTAAGCTCGATTGGACCTGACCTGGAAAAAGTACCCACCAGACTCCAGTGTAAGGAGTTAAGGACCAATTTCAGAACGATTAGATGAGTGAAAATATTCAACTATATTCAGTAACTTACACAATTATAGGTCGTTTAGGCTACATACCAAGCTCCTGTGGTAGACATCATAAAACAATCGAATTTTAACCTAAAAATCGTTTGGAAAGGTGCTAGAAATTAATAAAATGTAACCCAAAAAAAACCAAAAAAAACCTAAAAAAACCAAAAAAAACCTAGCCCAAGAATCGGAAGAGTAGGGTGGGGCTTGGTTTTTTTTGGGCTTCATCCCCCCCCCCCTACACTCTACAGTCAACTTTGTACCTACCTAAAGCAAGTTTAGAGTTTCACAGAACGCTATCCAGTGTACACTGTGCTGACCTACTACATTGTTTATCTAATAGATGTACACACATTTTGGTAATTCCCGCTTACACATTTACATCTATCATCAGCAAATTAGAAGGCTTGGAAGGGGAGGTAATTAATAAAACGGAATTGCGCATTTGCCGAGAAGCAGTCTGCAGATCTGTTCGTAAATTAATTATTGTGTCTAGATAGGGCGAGGTTGTTTCCACCTCGGGTCGGGATCTCGATGCAGGCAAAAAGGTCGGATTTAGCAGGGTTAATATGAGTGCACTAATTTGTGTCACTCGGAGGCTGTGAATATTGATATCGGTTCGACACACGTTAATATAAATAAAGTTACACTATTTCTCTGAACAACTAGATTTACTCTCGATTACTAATCTGATTAAAGAGTATTCCTGATCAGCGACTGAGTGTCACGCAGGACTTAATAGTTCTTGACGCAGTGCTGATTTGTGAGTGCATTCAACCGTTTGATTAATATTTTAATATCACTTAATTACACCCATACATTTTTTATGGTAAATTCTACCATAAGACGACCGAAATGCGAAAAATGTACAATTAAAATCCCCAAAACACAACCAAGGCTTACATGTACGGTGTGTGACAGATTAATGCACCTATCGTGTGAAAAACTCACCAAAGCAGATGCTATTCATATCACTTACCTTAGGATCCCATGGACGTGTGGGGAATGTATTACAAAATTTTGCCAGTAAATGGTTGCTCGGCACCTAAGCGATCAAAAAGACAGACAGGTAATGCTATTGGAAAAATTCAAGGTTAAATGTTTTGCTTGTACAGGTTACTCGTATTCAATAAGGAATGTCCGCACATGTGACTTCTGTCTCAACCAGGTACATGCTAAATGCTGGAATAACAGACTAGGGTGCACTAGATGCTGCGAGGAAATCATTCCAGGTTCCATGCCTGTACTTATGAACTGCTAGGAGATCCGAATTTGAACAATAACAAAATCTACAACCCTTATTGTAGCTCTCATCTTACACAGAGAATAGGAAATGTTTTAGACGACGAGCAAAACATTAACCAGGCCTTCAACGAGGTGGCAGAACTGCTTGTCAAATGTAGCTACAAACAACCATCCGTAGTATCACTCAGTAGGGATACCGAACTAAGTATTTTTTCACTTAACATCCGCTCCTTGTCAAATAAGGTTGAGAGAATGCGCGAAGAAATCACTTTTTTCGAAAAGTTTGACGTGCTCCTTTTGAACGAAACCAACTGTGTTACAACTGCGCTTCCTAACGGACTTAACGATTTGAAAATTCCAGGTTTTCACTTACCAGTTATCCAAGATCCTATTCGTAAGTCAGGGAAAGGAGGAGGACTAGCTATTTACGTTAACACAAGAATATGTGACGAAGAAAATATTAAACCTTTTACACCGTATGATACATCAGAAAGCGATTATAGTGGGAGTGGCGAATTTCAGTTCGTTAAAATTCTTGAATGTAAAGGCCAACCTAGAACTGTCATACTAGGTAATGTCTACCGATCACCTTCCAAAAATGCTGATAATTTTAATAAGTTGTACGATAACATACTAAAGTCGTTGAATGCTACACGATTTGCTAACAAAATCAAGTTCATTGCTGGAGATTTTAATCAAGATCTAATTAAACATGATGACGACGTTAACTGCCAAAACTTGGTTGATACAGCCCATAATCATGGTTTCGCTCAAATTGTATCGCGCCCAACCAGAATAACTGACCATTCTGCCACACTCATTGACCATGTTTATACGAGCAATATTGATAGGACACTGAGCTGTAATATATTTACCACTGATCTATCCGATCATCTCGCCACGCACACCACATGCTCGCTTGGAACTAGCACGGCTATAGGTAGAATCAAGAGTCTGACTTCTTGTTCAGACAAGAATTCTGACTCTCGATTATTCAACGAAGCCAATAACGAGGCATTTGATAAGTTAATTAGTAACGAAAAGTGGGAGGCAATAACATCTGACATGGACACCCAAACGGCATACAGCAAATTCGAAGCCATATACACTCAACACTATAATTCTGCTTACCCCATTAAATCTAAGCGAGTGCGACGTACTAACGAAAGGCAGAACCCTAAACCATGGATTTTGCCATGGCTTGAAGATGCCTGCGCGCGTAGACAGAACGCTTACCACGAATTTGTTAAGAGGCCATCTCCCATAAGTAAGAGAACATACGATAGATTGAAAGTTTTCTGTGACAAGCATATCGAACTAGCTAAAATTAAATATCGCAAGGATTTTTTCGATAAGCATAGGGATAACTCCAGAAAGCAATGGCAAATGATCAACAGTCTCTTAAACCGTAATAATAAAACAACGCATATCAACAAGCTTATCAACAAAAAGGGCGACACGATTAACATACCTAATGATATGGCCAACTCTTTCAATGACTATTTTTCTAACATAGCATCTGATCTGAAGAGCAACGTGAATAATACAGTGCTTAATCATCAGCAATTTCTCAAGGGTTCTGTCAGTCGTTCTATGTATCTTGAATCAGTTCGCGCAGCCGATATACATAAAACAATAAACGGTTTCAAGAACAAGGCTACCAGAGACTTAAAGATAGATGCATTGAAAATTGCGAATAATTCACATAAATTTACAGATGTACTTGCTTTGATTGTTAACAAATCTTTCCAGGAAGGTGTTTTTCCTGAGCAAATGAAAACCGCGAGAGTGATTCCAATCCACAAAGAGGGCTCAAAATCTAGTGTATCTAATTACAGGCCAATTTCCTTGCTTTCCTCTTTCTCCAAAATTTTTGAAAAACTTATGCATAACCGTTTGCTTAATTTCTTAGATTCAAACTGCTCACTAAACGAGATGCAATATGGATTTCGCCCAGGTCGATCCTGTGAACATGCCCTTCTAAGTGCCCAAAACATAATACTTGAATCGCTCTCTAAACGCCAAATCTCTCTCCTACTGCTCATAGATTTCTCCAAAGCATTTGATCTAGTGGAGCACTCCAAACTACTTGATAAACTATCCCATTATGGCGTCCGTGGAACCCCTCTCAAGTGGATTGAATCATATCTCAGCGGCAGAAAACAATTTGTCTCTGTCAACGGTGGAAATTCTGATTTAAGGGATGTTAGATACGGAGTACCACAAGGAAGCATTCTAGGACCTCTCCTATTTATAGTATATATAAATGATATACCCGAGGTTGCAGACTTTGCCAGGTTTATACTATATGCTGACGATGCCAACATTATACTTACTGCAGATACAATAGAATCGATTAATGATCAGCTAAACAGGCTTGTCTCGAGCCTTGTTCAGTGGGTAGAGTCTAATGGACTTGTATTAAATCTTAAGAAAACAAAGTATATGATCTTCTCCAGATCCAAAATTTACAACTACCTTCGCCGCTAATAATTTCTAAAACACCCATTAAATTTGTAAAAGAAGCCCGCTTTCTCGGTGTAGTTATTGACGAGTCGTTAAATTGGTCAAAGCATGTACAAACTATTGCTAGCAAAATGTCCCGTTATGTGGGAGTCATGTATAAAATTAAAAATACCTACCCCTTACAGCTAGGCTACAAATATATCATAGCTTTGTCCAGTCTCATCTAAACTTTTGCTCTCTGGTATGGGGTTTTTCGGCCAAATCAAATATCGATACTCTCTTTAGGAAACAAAAGAAAGGACTACGAGCTGTTGTTCCCGGTTTTATAAACTATAGATACAGGGATGGAGAAACCCTGGCCATACCAAACCCCATTTCGCTGACTTCGGAATTTTGACAATTCATGGAATCGTAGCACTCAATGCATTCCTATTTCTGCGCAAAGTCCGACACTTTCCTTCTGAAATTCCCAAATCAGTTGCCTCTACTCTCTCAAAAGATAGCCCCATTCCAGGTTCAACACACGTCTCTTGCGAAAATTGGTTAAAATCCTATGATAACCATTTTTATAGAAGGTCACTTTTTTCAAAGGTCCTCTTCTTTTCCTAAGTTGTGATATTGAAGACTCTCTACCCCCTGTTAGTTTCCTGACCACTAAGTCTTACAAAAATCATGTTAAAGGTAATCTGTTAAAAATTCAGAATGAAGGCGAACCAACTGAATGGCAAAGTTGTAATTTTCCCCTTTATAACATAGCCGGCCTTAGGAAATCCAGCCGGAATTTTCATAAATGAAAGTTTTGCAGGTTGTAGGATTAACCACGACTATGACCAGCGGGGAATTTTAATTTGTATTATGTGTGTTATTTTTCAATTCAATAAAGTTTAATTATATGATTCGTTTTTTCGCCCGTAAAAGCGGCAATCCCCCACGGGGGCTTTCAATCAATCAATGTGGGTTTGTGTGTGTGTGCGTGTTGGTGTGTGTGTATGTGCGTGTCACTGATTTTGTTGTTCTCTTCATTGGTAGGGTTTGTGTGTTTTTGGGCATGTTGGGTCTTTCATCTTTTCTATTTAAATTTTTTCGTAGTTTAATGTATTTGGCTATTGACTGGACTTTTCGTGTATTAGCCTTTTCTCACTATTTAAATTATTAAAGTTACTTTTTAATTCGAGATTTCAATTTTAATATATTATTTCAGATTCAATGTCATGTATATTCCGTCCAAACAGAAGTGTTAGGGCTTCTTTGGACTATTTTTGTTTAATCCTGTTTAATCCTGTTTAATCCTGTAGGTTTCTTGTATCAAATTTACAATATTCCCAACAGCCGATCGAAGAATTTTGATCATAAACCCGAAATTCTTAAATTAAAAAGATCATTAGCAGATTTACGCCACATTCAAAACCTCGTTATTCAGAGTACATAGAAAAGAACCTACGTCTAACTCTGGATGAAATTAGCAAAGACACGGCCTCTAAAGTTGACTCACAGAAGTATCAAGCTACTGACGTAAGTTTCACAATGGCTTTATCAATGGTACATTGCTGTAAACAAAATAATTTCAGAAATTATTTTAAGTTAAAATCAAGTTTAAAACCTTCATTCATAACTATTCAAGTTGAAATACAATCAATATAATATGTCAAACTCTGCCTCTTGGAAAGTTCTATTATTGGATTTGAGCTCAAATTATTGGCAGTTCAATAGTCCAGTGTATGCAACGTGCCGCTTAAAGTTATTCATGTGCCCCTACCCTTCCTCAGAGGGCGATCCAGCTACTCGATCCAAGGATTAAGACAAAAGGTGCGTCTTTTCAAAATGCGGCTATCTGCACGTGTATCCATAAATAGCAAATAGCAGACTTGCTCAAAACTTAATCAAAGTGCAACGCCACACCAAAAAACAAAAATTAAATAAAACCGCCTGCTAACGCATCAGTCCTGATCGTCTGTATGTCGTGGTTTTGAACAGACAGAACCCTGTCTGATGAAGAATACCCTATCGAGGATCTCCAGACGTCTTTTTCATCTCTCCACCAGTTTCCTGTGAGCTTGTCGCTCCTCCCACTGCGGTCAGGTCCCAGAAACACAGAGGGAATTGATCACTGTCCTTGAGTACCCGGCTTCGTGAAAGAACCCAAGGTACAAAGTCCTTCTTCTCAAACGTTACCCGGACGGGTCTCACGCTGCCCTCCTTGACCGCTCCAATCCTTGCATACGTGACTTTATCCAAGTCAATGCAAGAATCCAGCTCCTTTAACAAAGTACGAAGCTGAAGATTTTGCTCGTTCCCGCGATCTCTTTCCTCCAACCCGTACACCATGACGTTGTGAGACCTGTCCTCCTCTCCTCTGTCCTCTTCAACAGCAGATTTCACCGCCTCTTTTATCACGCTGGGAGTGATTTCAGTGCTCTTCACATTCTTGCTGACGACGTCGGCCCAGCTCTTCATTTCTTTGGTCACGGTCTTCCTCATTTCCTTCAGCTCTTTGTCTTTGCTCTGCACAGTCTCCTCTTTTTCTGCTTCCAGACTTCAACAGCTGCTAAAGGGAGGGGGAGGGGGACTTTGCTGAATTCATCCGTTCCAGACTTCAACAGCTATAGGGAGGGGAGGGGACATAGCTGAATTCATCCATTCCAGACTTCAACAGCTAAAGGGAGGGGAGGGGGACTTAGCTGAATTCATCCGTTCCAGACTTCAACAGCTGCTAAAGGGAGGGGGAGGGGGACTTTGCTGAATTCATCCGTTCCAGACTTCAACAGCTAAGGGGGGGGGGGGGGGACTTTGCTGAATTCATCCATTCCAGACTTCAACAGCTATAGGGAGGGGAGGGGACATAGCTGAATTCATCCATTCCAGACTTCAACAGCTAAAGGGAGGGGAGGGGGACTTAGCTGAATTCATCCATTCCAGACTTCAACAGCTAAAGGGAGTGGGGACTTTGCTGAATTCATCCGTTCCAGACTTCAACAGCTGCTAAAGGGAGGGAGGGGGACTTTGCTGAATTCATCCGTTCCAGACTTCAACAATTCATCCGTTCCAGACTTCAACAGCTAAAGGGAGGGGAGGGGGACTTAGCTGAATTCATCCGTTCCAGACTTCAACAGCTGCTAAAGGGAGGGGAGGGGACTTAGCTGAATTCATCCATTCCAGACTTCAACAGCTATAGGGAGGGGAGGGGGACTTAGCTGAATTCATCCGTTCCAGACTTCAACAGCTAAAGGGAGGGGGGACTTAGCTGAATTCATCCGTTCCAGACTTCAACAGCTGCTAAAGGGAGGGGAGGGGGACTTAGCTGAATTCATCCGTTCCAGACTTCAACAGCTGCTAAAGGGAGGGGAGGGGGACTTAGCTGAATTCATCCGTTCCAGACTTCAACAGCTATAGGGAGGGGAGGGGACATAGCTGAATTCATCCATTCCAGACTTCAACAGCTAAAGGGAGGGGAGGGGGGACTTAGCTGAATTCATCCGTTCCAGACTTCAACAGCTGCTAAAGGGAGGGGAGGGGGACTTTGCTGAATTCATCCGTTCCAGACTTCAACAGCTGCTAAAGGGAGGGGAGGGGGGACTTAGCTGAATTCATCCGTTCCAGACTTCAACAGCTGAATTCATCCGTTCCAGACTTCAACAGCTAAAGGGAGGGGAGGGGGACTTAGCTGAATTCATCCATTCCAGACTTCAACAGACTTCAACAGCTAAAGGGAGGGGAGGGGGACTTAGCTGAATTCATCCGTTCCAGACTTCAACAGCTGCTAAAGGGAGGGGGAGGGGGACTTTGCTGAATTCATCCGTTCCAGACTTCAACAGCTATAGGGAGGGGAGGGGGACATAGCTGAATTCATCCATTCCAGACTTCAACAGCTAAAGGGAGGGGAGGGGGACTTTAGCTGAATTCATCCATTCCAGACTTCAACAGCTGCTAAAGGGAGGGGAGGGGACTTCATCCGTTCAGACTTCAACAGCTAAAGGGAGGGGAGGGGGGACTTAGCTGAATTCATCCGTTCCAGACTTCAACAGCTAAAGGGAGGGGAGGGGGACTTAGCTGAATTCATCCGTTCCAGACTTCAACAGCTGCTAAAGGGGAGGGGGGGACTTAGCTGAATTCATCCGTTCCAGACTTCAACAGCTATAGGGAGGGGAGGGGACATAGCTGAATTCATCCATTCCAGACTTCAACAGCTAAAGGGAGGGGAGGGGGGACTTAGCTGAATTCATCCGTTCCAGACTTCAACAGCTGCTAAAGGGAGGGGGAGGGGGAGGGGGACTTTGCTGAATTCATCCATTCCAGACTTCAACAGCTGCTAAAGGGAG
The DNA here is from genome assembly GCA_011033025.1 of Beroe forskalii. NCBI lineage: Eukaryota > Metazoa > Ctenophora > Nuda > Beroida > Beroidae > Beroe > Beroe forskalii. The sequence goes on along the minus strand of WFMF01000050.1, from coordinate 72,606 downwards.
GGGAGGGGGGACTTTGCTGAATTCATCCGTTCCAGACTTCAACAGCTATAGGGAGGGGAGGGGACATAGCTGAATTCATCCATTCCAGACTTCAACAGCTAAAGGGAGGGGAGGGGGACTTAGCTGAATTCATCCGTTCCAGACTTCAACAGCTGCTAAAGGGAGGGGGAGGGGACTTTGCTGAATTCATCCGTTCCAGACTTCAACAGCTATAGGGAGGGGGGGACATAGCTGAATTCATCCATTCCAGACTTCAACAGCTAAAGGGAGGGGAGGGGGGACTTAGCTGAATTCATCCGTTCCAGACTTCAACAGCTGCTAAAGGGAGGGGGAGGGGGACTTTGCTGAATTCATCCGTTCCAGACTTCAACAGACTTCAACAGGAGGGGAGGGGGACTTTGCTGAATTCATCCATTCCAGACTTCAACAGCTAAAGGGAGGGGAGGGGACATAGCTGAATTCATCCATTCCAGACTTCAACAGCTGAATTCATCCGTTCCAACTTCAAAGGAGGGGGGGGGGGGGGGACTTAGCTGAATTCATCCGTTCCAGACTTCAACAGCTGCTAAAGGGAGGGAGGGGACTTAGCTGAATTCATCCATTCCAGACTTCAACAGCTATAAAGGGAGGGGAGGGGACTAGCTGAATTCATCCATTCCAGACTTCAACAGCTAAAAAGGAGGGGAGGGGGACTTAGCTGAATTCATCCATCCCAGTTCAGACTTCAACAGCTGCAGCAGAATGGGGGAGGGGACTTTGCTGAATTCATCCATTCCAGACTTCAACAAAAGGGAGCTAAAATTCATCCAAGGGAGGGGAGGGGAGACAACTTAGCTGAATTCATCCGTTCCAGACTTCAACAGCTGCTAAAGGAGGGGGGGGGACTAGCTGAATTCATCCGTTCCAGACTTCAACAGCTGCTAAAAGGGAGGGGGGGACTTGCTGAATTCATCCATTCCAGACTTCAACAGCTAAAGGGAGGGAGGGGGACTTAGCTGAATTCATCCATTCCAGACTTCAACAGCTGCTAGGGAGGGGGACTTAGGGACATAGACTGAATTCATCCATTCCAGACTTCAACAGCTAAAGGGAGGCCGTTCAGACTTCAACAGCTAAAGGGAGGGGGGGACTTAGCTGAATTCATCCATTCCAGACTTCAACAGCTAAAGGGAGGGAGGGGAGGGGACATAGCTGAATTCATCCGTTCCAGACTTCAACAGCTAAAGGGAGGGGGACTTAGCTGAATTCATCCATTCCAGACTTCAACAGCTGCTAAAGGGAGGGGAGGGGGACTTAGCTGAATTCATCCATTCCAGACTTCAACAGCTAAAGGGAGGGGAGGGGGGACTTAGCTGAATTCATCCATTCCAGACTTCAACAGCTATAGGGAGGGGGGGGGACATAGCTGAATTCATCCATTCCAGACTTCAACAGCTAAAAAGGGAGGAGGGGGAGGGGAGACATCCATTCCAGACTTCAACAGCTATAGGGAGGGGAGGGGACATAGCTGAATTCATCCGTTCCAGACTTCAACAGCTGCTAAAGGGAGGGGGGGGGGACTTTGCTGAATTCATCCGTTCCAGACTTCAACAGCTAAAGGGAGGGGGGACATAGCTGAATTCATCCGTTCCAGACTTCAACAGCTAAAGGGAGGGGGGACTTAGCTGAATTCATCCGTTCCAGACTTCAACAGCTATAGGGAGGGGACTTCGCTGAATTCATCCATTCCAGACTTCAACAGCTGCTAAAGGGAGGGGAGGGGGACTTAGCTGAATTCATCCATTCCAGACTTCAACAGCTAAAGGGAGGGGAGGGGGACTTAGCTGAATTCATCCGTTCCAGACTTCAACAGCTGCTAAAGGGAGGGGAGGGGGACTTAGCTGAATTCATCCGTTCCAGACTTCAACAGCTAAAGGGAGGGGGAGGGGACATAGCTGAATTCATCCATTCCAGACTTCAACAGCTAAAGGGAGGGGAGGGGGGACTTAGCTGAATTCATCCGTTCCAGACTTCAACAGCTAAAGGGAGGGGAGGGGGACTTAGCTGAATTCATCCGTTCCAGACTTCAACAGCTGCTAAAGGGAGGGAGGGGACTTGCTGAATTCATCCGTTCCAGACTTCAACAGCTATAGGGAGGGGAGGGGACATAGCTGAATTCATCCATTCCAGACTTCAACAGCTAAAGGGAGGGGACTTAGGGGACTTCAACAGCTGGAATTCATCCATCCATTCCAGACTTCAACAGCTGCTAAAGGGAGGGGAGGGGACTTAGCTGAATTCATCCGTTCCAGACTTCAACAGCTAAAGGGAGGGGGAGGGGGACTTAGCTGAATTCATCCGTTCCAGACTTCAACAGCTAAAGGGAGGGGAGGGGACTTAGCTGAATTCATCCATTCCAGACTTCAACAGCTAAAGGGAGGGGAGGGGGACTTAGCTGAATTCATCCGTTCCAGACTTCAACAGCTGCTAGGGGAGGGGGGGACTTAGCTGGTTCCAGACTTCAACAGCTAAAAAGGAGGGGGAGGACTTAGCTGAATTCATCCGTTCCAGACTTCAACAGCTATAGGGAGGGGAGGGGACATAGCTGAATTCATCCATTCCAGACTTCAACAGCTAAAGGGAGGGGAGGGGGGGACTAACTGAATTCATCCGTTCCAGACTTCAACAGCTATAAAGGGAGGGGGGGGACTTAGCTGAATTCATCCGTTCCAGACTTCAACAGCTGCTAAAGGGAGGGGGAGGGGGACTTTGCTGAATTCATCCGTTCCAGACTTCAACAGCTGCTAAAGGGAGGGGGACTTAGCTGAATTCATCCATTCCAGACTTCAACAGCTAAAGGGAGGGGAGGGGGACATAGCTGAATTCATCCATTCCAGACTTCAACAGCTAAAGGGAGGGGAGGGGACTTAGCTGAATTCATCCGTTCCAGACTTCAACAGCTGCTAAAGGGAGGGGAGGGGACTTTGCTGAATTCATCCGTTCCAGACTTCAACAGCTATAGGGAGGGGAGGGGACATAGCTGAATTCATCCATTCCAGACTTCAACAGCTAAACAGGGAGACTTAGCTGAATTCATCTAATTATACCCTGCACCCGATATGGTAAATACACGCTCCGGAAACGCTTCGTCGCAGGTTGCTGCAAGTGGTACACTCGGAAACCGTATTGACAGCGTTGCGTCAACTCTTGACACGATGCAAGGGATGCTTGACGGACTGAGTGCCAACTCGGAGTTCGAGAAAGGTGTGAAGTCATATCTGTGTTTGCTGAACAGTCAGGTTAAGGAGTTGAAGGTCGAGCAAGCCCAGTTGAGAGAAGAGATGATCGTAAGGAACCGGAACGTAAGGGACACTGTTGATGACTTGACGGCTACAGTCGTAAAGACGGAGCAGTACTCTCGTCGTGATACGGTTACCGTCGTTGGTCTTCCGAAAGCTGACGAAGAGACGGAGAATGACCTCTGCACCAAGGTGGCGAACATCCTATCTCAATCAGGGGAAGCAGTTGTTGCCTCAGACCTCTCAGCGGTCCACCCGAATTCGAGGGACAACAGGACTGTTAGAGGTAAGACCATACCTCCATCTGTGACCGTTCGTTTTTGCCGTATCAACAAGAAAGACACAGTCTTACGCAAATATCGCAACTACGATACAGCCAACAAACGGCCACGGGAGGTAAAGGTTTACCAATCACTGAAAAAACACTACGCTGACCTCAAAGGTTCTATTTATGAGTTCCTGAACGCGAACCCAGCAGATGGCAAGACATACGGCCACATCAAGAACGTCAACCTAAAGCCGAAATGGGTGACCTACCAGAGTCCGACCTCTGGCTTTGCTGTGAAGTTGGCATCGGGGGATTACTTCAACGGCATTCATTGTTGGGAGGATTTTGCGAATCATATCATGGCTAAGTTTCCAGATTGCCGCGTAGTTAATTGATCATAGCGTGAACTGGGAAGTTATTGTACCGTGTGCTATAAATATAAGTGAATACCTTATCAATAATCATAGCGTACTAGGAGCAAAGTTACTTATCAATAATCAATAGCGTACTAGGAGAAAAGTTACTGTGCAATGTTTGATGAGTAAATACAGAATATAGGATCAGGTTAATATTCTGTACTATCTGTGATGTAGATGAATAAAGATATAGTACAGATCATTCCTTATCAATTCATAATTTAATTGAATTTATTTTGGATGTTCTTATGATACATAATAAAATTAATACATTAATACATCAGAATACATAATGTTTGACATTTACACTGTGCATAATCGCGCCCATGTTCTCCTATGATAGTATTTTGTATGTTGTATATGCTTATATGCTATGTCATCATTTCAACTCCCTTGTTAGTTAAAATTGCATACTAAGATAGAATTGATGTAATTTTGACGAATTTAATGCCTCGTTATGTTCTAGAGGACGTCAATCTGGAGGACTGCAGTGAAGTAATCCGCGGAAATCCTGCTGATTTTTCTATTTCGCCGGAAAAAATCATCTGCTTGCTCCCGGATGTGACTTTCCGACCGACTTTTGATTTTTCAACTCTGCTACAGTCCCTCAAATTTGACAAAAGATTTAAATCTGGTAGAGCAACACAGCTGTTTGGCTCTCTACCTTACAGATACGGAGACGTCCTCCACTATCCCGCTAATTTTCAATCGAATCCGTTCATAGCTGAAATGCTTGAGTTTGTCAACCAATTGTTCCCTTATCTAGGCCTTAACTCGTGTCTCATTAACTATTACCCCAATAAGTCGTGTTTTATACCCTTCCACTCTGACGACGAATCTAGTATAGCTGATGACTCCTTTATTTTAACTATTTCTCTTGGCTACCCGCGCCGTTTGTTTTTTAGGTGCCTATCTAGTGGTACTTCTTTGTGTTCTGTGATACTGTAGGACGGGCAAGTTCTGCTTTTCTCTAAACTTAGTCAGGGTTTATTTTTGCACGGTGTCCCAGGAGAACCTGTAGCAAATGACGATTTTTCACCAAGAATTTCTGCAACTTTCAGGAAAATTGTGTAAACTTTGCCGATTTTGAAATTCGTGTTTTGACATTTTAAACTTTATTTCCAGTTATCATAAGGAGTGCTTATATAAATGTTTGACTATATATCATATTGGGTGCAGGGTGTTATAACAATTTAATACTTGTAAATGCACAGAACCCCACCAAGAGAGAATTGTGAGCTTTGCTGTAAAGGAATTTACACGCATCAAATTATCCTAGTTTGCAATCTTACCAACCATGTCTATCATGCCAGTTGTCTAGGCATAGACAACGACACGGCCCTAGAACTACAGCATTACGATAACTGGTACTGCCCTAAGTGTATTGAATCGATGCTGCCATTGAATGCGTTTGATTTTGGTGATGCCTCAGTAGACACAAGTAACTGTAATTCATGTAAGAAAATTATAAGTAACACCAGACACCAAGTTTCTTACTGCTCAATGTGTAACAATATTTGCCATAACTCGTGCCTTCTAAAATCAAACTCTTGCTGTTCGAGTTGCTATACGTTGCCATATCTTAGTGATTCAAGCACCGACATGAATGCCGATTTTGCTAATGACGTTATTCAGCCATACAACGACGTTTCACTCGACAACGACAGGCTAAATTTCTTTGATGATGACGTAGAACACTTCTGTGAAAATGTTAATGTTGCTAAAAAAGTTCTGAACAATTGTAAATATATTAATTCGGATCAAATTGATGACAATCTGAAGGGGATCTCTCTATTTTTTAACAATATCGACGGCTTTCAGTCTAACTTCAAGGAATTCCAAAACCAAATGATTAACTTCAAGAAAAAGTTCGATTTTTACTGTTTCAATGAAACTAATCTTAAGGCTGGAGTAATGAATGATTTTGTCATCAAGGGATATACTCCGGAACACTTATACGCTATAAGCGACAAAAATAAAGGTTCTGGACTGTCCATATATTTCCGAAATAATATAAACTTCAAAAAAGAGAAATGTTTTACCTTTCGTAATGAATATTTTGAATGCTTAGGTGGCAAGGTAAAGTGTGATATTGGACTCATCAATCTCATTGTTATCTATAGATACTGTCGCCAAGTTAACGAAGCTAAATGTATTGATGAGCTTTCAAAACTTCTCACTCTTATTGATGATCAACCTAGCATTATCTTAGGAGATTTCAACCTTGACACACTTAAACTAAATGATGATACCAACATACAGAATTACGTAAATTTGTTTATGTGTGCGGGGTTTTCTCCTCTTATCAATAAGCCTACACATTTTAAAGGTAAATCATTCAGCTCAATTGACCAAATTTGGACGAACATAATTTCTGATAATGTTCAATCTGGTATTTTGAATATTTCAACCTCTTGCCACCTGCCAATATTTGCATCGGTACCGACTAATACTGAGTGCTTATTTAATGATCAAACTGAAGAGCAAAACTCAGCGAAATTTCATAATATTTCTTCTAAAAAAATTGACAAATTCAGCCACAAATTAGGTGAATTAAATGAAATGTTTGCTAATAAATTTCATCCTGTTGAAAATATAACTGCTCGCGACTCTGAAAGCCAATTTCATGAATACTATCATGCATTAACTACACGTTATAATACCTGCTTTCTACAGACTGTTGATCTATCTTCGAAACGTAACTTTATTGACAAGCCTTGGATATCTATTGGACTGGCGAAATCCAGTCAAGTAAAAAATAGTTTACATACCGAATGGATTAAAGCTCGTAGACGAGGCGATCCAAAAGTCGAAAATATAAAGCTGAGTACTATGATTACAGGAGAATTTTCACTAGTCTAATTAAAGAAGCACAAAGTAATTATTATATCGAGCGTTTTAGAAAATGTAATGGTGACATGAAAAAGTACTGGAAAATTATAAACGAAATGAGGCATAAAAAGAAATCCCTTTCGTTTCCAAAATGTATAATCTATAACCAAGAGCAGATAACTGATCGTAGGATTATTGTCGAAAAATTCAACCGCTATTTTGTTAATGTTGCACACAATCTCAACAGTTCTAAATCTGCTTCAGATTTTAAAGATTATAAGGTGTTCATGAAGGACCGTGTTGAGGATACCATTTTCTTCAAGGAAATCGAAAGCTGTGAAATAGACAAAATAATAGGAGATCTTAGCCCGACTAAATCGTCTGACTTATCACCTAGGGTTCTTAAACTATTCCGTCAAGATATATCATCAGCACTAGCAGTTTTATTCAATAATTGTATGTATTCGAGCGTTTTTCCTGATGAGCTAAAAATTGCTCGTGTCCTACCACTCTACAAAGCTGACGACCGTAGTGATATAAATAATTATCGGCCTATATCTCTCTTACCAGTTTTCTCAAAAATATTTGAGAAACTTATTCATAGCAGGGTACTCGAATTCCTTGATAAACATAATGTACTTTATAACAAACAGTTTGGTTTTCGTAAACGTCACTCAACTATCCATGCCCTTAATACAGCCATTACTCAAATAGTCAACAGTCTTAATAATAATGATACTGTATTTGGAATATTTCTCGACTTTAGTAAAGCATTTGATACTATAAAACACTCAATTCTCCTAGATAAACTCGAGAATTATGGAATCAGAGGCATAGCTCATGATCTACTGAAAAGCTATCTTAATAACCGATACCAGAGTGTGTTTAATGGCGATGTAACGTCTGATCTACTTGAAATTCATGATGGTGTACCACAAGGCTCAGTTCTTGGCCCGTTACTATTTTTAATTTACATAAATGATCTGACTTATAGCCAATGTACGTGCTCTGGTAATAAGTGTATAGCTAATTGTACAGATTCAGCCACATTCATTCAATTTGCTGATGACACTAACTTATTTGTTGATGGAAAATGTCCTGATGAAGTAATTAAAAAAGTGAATGTTATTTTTAGTAAGCTGAAAAAGTACTTAGAAGCCAACTTTCTGCACATAAATATCCAAAAATCTAAGTATATACATTTCAAGCCTCCTCGAAAACGCATTGAATCAAATTGCTTTTGGCGGTATACCATTGGAAAACGTTACTAAGGTTAAATTTCTAGGAGTAATTATTGACGAAAAACTATCATGGAAAAAACATATTCGAACCGTTGAAAATAAGGTTAGAAATAGCATTGGACAGCTATATGACATGAGAAAAGTTATTCCTAAGAAACTTAGTGCGACGATTTATAATGCTATTGTTAACTCACAACTATCGTACGCTATTCCAGTTTGGGGAGGCAATGAAAGTGACCTGAACAAGCTCTTTGTTTTACAAAAAAAAGCACTTAGGAATTTATTTGGAGTTAAGAAAGTATCTAACTTTATCAAGGGTCACACTAAAAAAGTATTCTATGAGAATAAGATTTTAACGGTCCATAACATTTTCAACTATGCTACCATTCTCAATTATTCTAAAATGATCTTTTCTAAAGAACCACGATACTTAAGTACGCTACTCCATATTGATGGGAGTGAAAGTGAATCTAGAAACAACAGGACATATCAACCGCTTTTTTCCTTAAAACATTATAAGATTAACTTTTGTTATCGTGCTCCGTATTTATGGAATACTATGTGTCATAACTCCAAAAATTGTGGTGAAATAGTGTCAGCTAAAAACATAGATTGTCTTAAAAATAGACTTAAACGTTTTCTTCTGCAAATGCAGGCGTATGGGGACGAGGTTGAGTGGATACCAGCTAATAAGTCTTTACAAACTTACCTTACTTTGCTGAAGTCTGATCCTTATATTCCGAGTGTTAAATTTAAAGAGAAACAAGAAACTAAGGTGTAAGTAAATCTCGGGTAGTTCGACAACAAATCACACGATGGTTTAAACAATATTTAGGGCAGCGCGCCGCTACAATTATCCAGACTTATCTAGTATACAATAAACATTTTCACTGCCACGCTACGTTACGATGATATACCAGCAGATATTACATCAGCAAGGCTCGCAATTACCACTATAGCTACAGCGAAAGTGCATAATTATTCATAAAAAGTATAGATGGCAATGCGAATTAATTTTAGTCTAACCCTTTTCTACACATATGACGACAGAAGCTTCTGGTGACTTATCATTCTCTTACCCATATCAGTTACTTTCGTCACTTGGCATGTCGTGAAGATTTATAATCCACTCGCATATTATCTAAACCTATTTGTCCATACTCACAATTCTCTAAATGGGGTTACAAAATTATAGTAAGAGTATTAACGTATATTATGTGTGTGTGTGTTGTAAATTCAATAAAATTAGAATTGTTTAAAAAAAAATTGTTTTTTCATAGCTGAATTCATCCATTCCAGACTTCAACAGCTAAAGGGAGGGGAGGGGGGGCTTAGCTGAATTCATCCGTTCCAGACTTCAACAGCTGCTAAAGGGAGGGGAGGGGACTTTGCTGAATTCATCCGTTCAGACTTCAACAGCTGCTAAAGGGAGGGAGGGGGACTTAGCTGAATTCATCCTGGTTCAGGACTTCACAGCTGCTAAAGGGAGGGGGACTTAGCTGAATTCATCTGTTCCAGACTTCAACAGCTATAGGGAGGGGAGGGGACATAGCTGAATTCATCCATTTCAGACTTCAACAGCTAAAGGAGGGAGGGGACTTAGCTGAATTCATCCGTTCCAGGGACTTCAAACATTGCTAAAGGGAGTGGGGAGAGGGGGGACTTGCTGAATTCATCCGTTCCAGACTTCAACAGCTATAGAGTGGGAGGGGACATAGCTGAATTCATCCATTCCAGACTTCAACAGCTAAAGGGAGGGGAGTGGGGACTTAGCTGAATTCATCCGTTCCAGACTTCAACAGCTATAGGGAGGGGAGGGGACATAGCTGAATTCATCCATTTCAGACTTCAACAGCTATAGGGAGGGGAGGGGACATAGCTGAATTCATCCATTTCAGACTTCAACAGCTAAAGGGAGGGGAGGAGGGACTTAGCTGAATTCATCCGTTCCAGACTTCAACAGCTGCTTAAGGGAGGGGGACTTAGCTGAATTCATCCGTTCCAGACTTCAACAGCCAGGGAGGGGAGGGGACATAGCTGAATTCATCAATTCCAGACTTGGTTAAAAAAAAGTATTAACATGAATCTGGTTGGTTATCTGAATATTGGTGCTTTGTATTACATGGATGACTCTGAATGTGTTTTTGATTAACCAGATTGTTTATTATTATTATTATTAAATCTGGCAATAGTAAATACTTGAATATAATACTATCATGCCTCTTCACGTAGGCATAACAATCACTTGATATCAAAACCAATTATAAATGTCTATAGCATCCCAGATGCTGTTAAAAGTTAAATCATCAGGTCTCTACATACTTGAATTGATAAATTGAAGATAAACCTTTTGGATAAGTCTTAGATTACAATTACCTAGTTCATTTCGCAGGATGCAGTTTTCAATATGGAGGTGCCCAACTCCAGTCAAATTAATGTGTTGATTATTGGGTGTATGGTAATAGCTAGAAAGTGAGTTGCTGAAAAATAAATGATTTGATGGCCCATTAGGAATATGAGGAATAAATGCTATAACACAAATATTGGACTGATGACTATCTCTTGATACTAGCTGCAATTTTGTCTGTATTTACTAATTCATTTCAAATATAAACCACAATTATAATTCTTAGAAGTAGGAAGACCGAAGTATGAAGTATCATAATAGATTTTACCTCTTGCAACTTTTTGACAGTTTCTCCTTTCTTCCCAATGATTTTTCCTGCAGTTGTATCAGCCACAATGAGCTTCATCTCCTTTAACCTCTTCTGACTCACTCTGTGCATGTTCTTCACTTCACTTTCCTCTAACAGATTGCTCCTCAACCTGTGAAACATACCATGTAAGGCACAAAAATTTTTATTTGGAATTGGCACAGAAATTTCAGGAAATTGCAATATAACTCCCCAAAGCAGAGACAGCAGTTCATTTGAATTTGAATTTGAATAAAATGTTTACAGCACAATGACAATATATTTTCTTGAGTTTATATTATGATTGAAGAATATGAATTAAAAGTGCAAAAACCATGTATTGTGATGAAAATGTGCCAATAATCATTGAAATAAAGATACAAACATACTTTGAATGGATGAATTTCAGTAATTCCATTGTCTCCTCAGGCTTTCCAATGATGAGAATGATTCTTTCATCAGTGTAAGGAAAGATTTCATCTCTTCCAGATACTCTGATGTGGGCACTTGTTTTTGACTTTAATTCTTTGATACAATCACCTCCCTTTCCAATGATACTTCCTGAAATTAGTGCATACAAATAAATCTACAGTACTAGGCCAAAGAGTTCATTGAGGGTGTCTATGTATCAACACACTTATGGAAATGAAATGATCGATAAGCACAAATATTTAATAATATCACAAAATATAACTCCTGATACCATTATATTGTAATCAAAATTCAAGGCTATAAGCTTTGAACCCAATATTAGAGTATGATAACCTTACCCCTCAAAACATTACCACTCAAAACATTACCACTCAAAACATTACCACTCACAACATTACCCCTCAAAACAAACCTGCCACATTGGATGGAACAAGTACTTTAAGGACGATCTTATTTGCTCTGTCTCCTTTCTCAGGCTTCTTTGATGGGCTATTGGACTTTGGTACCACCATGCTCAAGGTCTTGGACCTAATTGATCACAAAATTAGTTTTATGTTGCTAGGCCAGATAATGAGTCAAGGAACTTTCTTCTCCTAATAAAAGATTTTACCAATCATAGTCAATTATTCACCAACGTTTACTCAGTAGGAGCCTAATAAAATTGATTTTCATATCTAATACCCATAATTGTGTGCAGACTGCTCAATTGAAAAAGTGCTCGATAGAGACACGCAAAAATGTGCTTTTGACGGAATTTGTATAAAAAAAAGTTGAAGCATGCAGAGGAAATCAGCATGTCTTTATCAAGGCCTCTGTCAATCGAGCGGTCAGCACAGATATGTGATACAACCATACATGTGAGCCCAAAGAACAATTAGGCAAATAGTGATAGAGCAACTGGACATGCCAAGTAAGTAGAATTTGATCAATCTAAGATTCATATCTGATATGGTCAATGTATCTTATAGTGTTGAAGTTTATGTTGGTTCAGTAGTCAGCATAACATGGAAACTTTATTCATTAACAAAAAAAAGCAAAACAAATTGGAATAAACTCGAAAAATATATAATCTTTGAAAATTAATATTGAATATATTCAATATTGTCATTGTGATGTTAACATTTTATTCAAATTCATAGCTACTTTCAATCTTTAGTACAGCTTAGTACATTTGACATCTGCCTTTCTTCTGTCGACTTGTTGCAGTTAGACAAGTGCAAGGCTCAAAGGTGACGTCCATCTCCAGTGTTTTCAGTTTTGGACAGCTGATCACTCCTTACAACTCTATTTATTAACTTATCTATTCATTTATTTTATTTCATTTATTATATAACCAGGAGCTAGATCTTTCAACTTTAGTGCAATTAATATTCCCTAACCAGGATAGTTTGCCATGCCGCGCCGCACGCCAGCACATTTTGTACGGAAAACCAGCGTCCTGGTTGACGTAGGGCAATTCTTCCTATAAAGCCCGCATAGGTGTGTTTACGCGCCGCGGCGCGCAACGCAAACACTAAACAGGGTTCACCTAACCAGGTGGTTACGCGCGCGCCGCGGCGCGCGCGGCTTACGGGCTAAATAAGGAGGAGGAACGACGCGACGGCGCGCCCGAGCTGCGCACGCAGAATTGAACAGGGCGCTAAACCTCAGGGAAGCGCACGGCACGTACTTCATAAGCCCGCATACTCGCGTCTCGCATAGGTGTGTGACCGCGGCGACCGTGCGCTTCCAGGCTTCCTATGCGTACGGGAAGCGCGCCGCGCGCCGATAACAGGGTATGGTATACGTGTTTAGCAAAGGCAAGTACACACCCCTATGCTGGCTTAGGATTGTTTAACGCTGACAGACCCTCTCGAGCTAATCAGTGCCGCGCGCGTGGCGCTGATTCTCATCTAGATCTAGCTGACGTCAGCCGCTTCATACATCGTACGACAACCTTTAATTACCTTAAGTTGCCTTTAATTACCTTTAATTACCTTTAATTACCTTTGATAACCTTTAATTACCGTTAATTACCTTTTATTGCCTTTAATTACTTTTAATTACCTTTAATTACCTTTAATTACCTTTAATCACTGTTGACACTTAATTACCTTTAATTACGTTTAATTACGTTTAATTACGTTTAATTACGTTTTATTACCTTTAATTACCTTTAATTACCTTTAATTACCTTTAATTACCTTTAATTACCTTTAATTACCTTTAATTACCTTTAATTACCTTTAATTACCTTTAATTACCTTTAATTACCTTTAATTACCTTTAATTACCTTTAATTACCTTTAATTACCTTTAATTACCTTTAATTACCTTTAATTACCTTTAATTACCTTTAATTACCTTAAATTACTTTTAATTACCTTTAATTACCTACGATGAACTTAATTACCTTGAATTACCTGAAAAGTTTAATTACCTTTTCTTTACTTGCCTTTTGATTTTTCCTTGATTACCTTTTGTGAACTTTAATTACCTTTAATTACCTTGAACTACCTTTAATTAACATTAATTACCTTTTAATTACATTTAATTACATTTAATTATCTTTAGTAACCATAAATAACCTTTAATAACCTGTAATTACTGTTAATTACCTTTATGTACCTTTAATTGCTTTTAATTACCCTTAAATACCTTTGATTACCTACAATTACCTTAAATTACCTTTAAATTATTCTCAAAAATGTCGTCGACGTATGATCACTGAATTATATATCTTTTGAATCAAAAATCAATTTATTGTCAGAAACAATATCGAATTGCTGAATTGCAAAGGTATTCAAAGTAAAAATTCCTGAATCAGAATCAGGAATCAAGTTACACGTTACAGCTTTTTTGGAGGCATTTTTGAATTTGAAATCTAGTTATTTTAATTCTCACCTTATCATTATAATCTCATAATGAACCATACTGGATTAGTTTTGTTGATCGTGTTCTCGTACCACTTTGATTGACAACTTTGACTATTTTAAACATCCAATTATCCATTTCAATCCTTTGGAACAAATTACACCATAGTTGGGAAGTGTGGCCCTATTACCAAAATGCGATGTCAGGGCGGAAATTCGATAACAGATCATTAATAATTTGAACTTGGGTTCCTGCGATAATGAGCAGGACATGTCATTATGTTATTAAACCAGCCCTGTAAGGGCGCTGTTACCTTTTATTGCAAGATTTATCGTATTATTTCGGTTTTAGTTATTTTGGTTGCATTCTCAGGAGATGATCTTGTACATATATAATGGTGCTCATGATAAAAAATCACAGTGAATCCATAGTTTGGCCGTATTTGAAGGATATTGTGCGAACATCAACGCTAATATTTTCGCTGTAAAGTTCGAATCATATCCTCTGATTACCTACATGCAGGTATCCTCAGAAGTGTAACGATTTACTCTTCATCACACTTAAAGCTTCAGGGACATCTTTTTAATTGGAGGCGGGCCAAATTTCACCCAAGATTTTATTGAATATCGGTAAATGTGTCTACTTTGAATGGTAATTGCTCAATGGTCGTGTGGAATACATATTGCACGAAATTTCACGATAATTAGAATGAGCTACGTGTAGGTATATACTATCAGATCGTTTTATCATCGATTTCTAGATAGATTAAATGTACCAGATTCCGGTACATTTAATCTAGGAATTGTCACAGAATCCGTAGCATCTTGTTTGTTCACCTTTGTGTTATCCTGCTGTGCTAACTTACCATTTTAACTTTTAAATCAATGTTTTGATGAAATTCGGAATGTTTGATCTTCATCCACAATTAGAATTCATATTCTAATCAACACAGCTGATAAATATAACTAAATAAGTAGATAAGATTTGACAGTGTTTATTATTTCTTATCAGTCATAGCTTTTTTAACGTACAGTTTTGTGATTGCAGTTTTAAATTCGCGTATCACGAATTAGCATTTCTAACTCTTTAAGCGCCCATTAATATCCTCGTTTGTCTCTTCTATAACAAAATACACGATATATATTATATCCGTCGAGGCTTTTGCTCTCCGAATACAAAACTTCTATATAATTGCTCCTATTGTCAGTAAAGCAACACGTGCAGCTTTTACCCCAGGTTATCCCCTCCCTATAACAGGAAACCTATTGTAAATAACTCTCAGCTATAAGGAAATCCCTGTAAAGACCCTGAAACAAGTGTTTAGTGAACGGAGGAGCTCATCATGTTGTACGGCGTTTATATCGGACACAGTAATAGACTGAGCCCTACTATGTTGGAGTTAATAGATTTCAGGGTTTTACTTGTCTGGAGCTTTTGAAATGCCCGCACGGCACGTCGAAATGGCACCTTTTAAATCTGTAGTCCGAATCAATAATCGGTACCTATAAATTTTCAAAATTTAAGCTTTCAATTTTAAGGCATTTCCAAACCATGAAATTGAATCGTCTATCATTGATACTATCGTTGCTTACTACTTTACTAATGTGACTGTGGCTACCAGTTTATGACTTGTACATGCCAATATCTGCTGGATTTCAGTTATTCGAATAGTATCTGTTTATGGTACCTGTTGATTAAATTTTCTCATGCAGTGCTTTAGAAAATTCGAAAACTCATCATAAACTCAATCTAATTCAATTCAGTTCCAATTCAGTGCTACTGACTGCAGAAGTTCGAACTTTTCATCAGAGTTCTACTTCCAGTTGTCAGAATCACGATGATTCAACAGATCATCTTTTTGGATTTCTATCTTTATACGAGTTTAATTACTTCGGTTTTGAATGGCTTTTTGCTTTACTGACCTCTTAATTCCAATCGTCACTCAGCAAATGATATGGAAGAATTTATTTATTCTCCTTCTCCAACATCTGGTAAGTGAATATGGCAATATGAATAAGTGAAGCAAGAAAAGGTATTCAAAGTAAGTATAGTTATTAAGCAATTAATTTTATTTTATTTAAGAACAATTTTCTATGATACAATCTTTATCCATTAAGCTAATAAGTAAATGATTTTAAATTTGCAGTGCGTATTGCATTGATGATTTAAGCAAGGGTGTTTATTTACAATTTACACTGTTTTTCGTTTTCGACCCGAACCATCCATTTTTATTTTGAAATCACAAAATCTCATAATAAATTATCATATTCATACCTCTTCTTTACTTCTTTGTTTTCCGTTTCATCCTTCTAAAGTTTTTCAAACCGTTAAACATTTGTCATGTTGTGCCTCTACTTGCAATCTCTGCCATTCCACCATATTGCGCTACGCCGCGCACTCGCTATTCTGATAATATTTCTACTGAATATTGCGTTACTCTGATTTCGCGTTGGATAGAGCGCATTTGTCCGAGTCTTGTTATTTCTCCAGTCCACAAAATTGCTTAGCGTTTCATTTACCTTAGTCTCCCAGTTTTCGTTATGGTGATACTTCAAAATTCTCCCGATTCAATGAAGTCGAAAATGAAGTCTTACTTCAAAAGAGTTGTTTCAAGACCCGGCGGAAGGAAAGTTGACAAAGCCAAGCCAAAACACAACAAACCACACAGTGGATATTTGGGTTAGTTGGAAAGTTTGAAGATGGAAATCTCCCAAAGTTTAGAATCTAAGACATCCTTCGTCAGAAAGCAAAGAGTTTGTCTGTCATTCGCGCTTTTGTGCCCCCATTTTAGCATTAGGATTTGAATCCTTTGGTTTGTTGGAACTCAACGTATTGCCTGCTTGGGATTTGGCAAACACTAAAGAGCTAAAAGTTTAAGAGTATAACAGTATAAGAGAATGGAAGATTGGGTCATACGGCCCACCAAAGCATTATTTGATGTGCATCAGTGCATAGTATCATGATAAGAAGTCATCTCAGGCATATGATCATTTTCTGTCAGGAGGCAGATGAACATTGTTTTTACTGAATTTAAGCATGACCATTGGCCATTTGGGCATTATTGAATAGTGTCATTTCAAGGCATACAAGTAATTTAATCTAATCTCTTAATACTACTGTTTTGAATTAAATGTTCTTTGTCTTTGATCCTTCACATTTCACCGCGCTGCTGTTAAATTCTTTGAGTTTTTGAGCATGTCGTTTCTCTTAATTCTGTTAAGTTCGCTGGATATACTTTGCCGCAGGGTAAGGAAATAGGAAATTACTGCTCTTTGTTCTTTGTCATAGTGCCGTCCACTGTCCACTGAACTCCACTTTACAATCGATTCTTTATCAAACAGATTTCATCATAGAATGCAATCTTCATGTTGCTGGGATGTCGGATTAGTTTACTCCTGATGTCAAGAGCCTCTTTTGAAGGTTCCATGGTAACCTAGTGTCTGTTGTGCTGGTAACCTCGTGTCTATTACCTTGGTAACTCAGTGTTATCACCATGGTTACCTCGTGTTTCCCAGGAGATGATGAGAGAGCTCAGTTAACGAGGACCTTCTCCCCTCCTCCCCCTCGTCCTCGAGCATTTCCCCTCGTTATTTCCCACCAGAGCGACGAAACTCTGCACCTAATCAACACAGACTCTTGTGAGATGTGAGTAGTATTCTGTTAATACGTGGGAATATGTTGCTTATTGCAGCATAATAAAGCCTTAAATTCTTCTCCGGCAACAGCCCCTGTTCATATACTGCTACTTACGCGCTGTTTTTTGTTCTATGCTAACCTCATTGTAACTTTGTAACTTTAACCACAGTAACCCCCTCCCTTGTAACCAGGGTAACCCCTTGTAACCAGGGTAACCCCTTGTAACCCCTCCCCTTGTAACCACAGCAACCCCTTGTAACCCCCTCCCTTCTATGGTAACTCCCTCGTACCCCTAGTAACCCCCTCCCTTGTAACCACAGTAACCAATAACCCCTTGTAACCCCAGTAACCCCCTCCCTTCTATGGTAACCCCCATGTACCCCTAGTTACCCCTTCCTTCCATGGTAACCCCCTTGCAACCAGGGTAACCCCTCTCCTTTCAGTGGCAGTGCAGGCAGCAGTCACAGTTCCTCAGGATTTAACGAGAGTATGTTGGAAGCGTTAGAGAAACCCCTCCACAATTCTACTGCTTACAGAGCCTTCAACATGGACTCCCCCATGATCAGCGAGGTACCTTACTCGCTCCTGATTGAGTCATGTTTGAGAAGTAAGATAATTGAACATACCGAGTAATTGGTTATACTAAATAATCCAGAGTGGATCGCTTCATTTTGGGAAAAACAACTCTCACTATGACAGAAGCGTTTTATTTGATGCATCTCATTGACATCACTATTTTCCCATGATGGTCTGACAAGTTAAACCTAATAACTGATTTTAGCTAAACCAGAATTATTCGTCTAGGTTGCTGATAACTGAGAAACCGACCTGTCATGTGGCTGTTTCGATTCATTAAATTCAATGTCAAATGCTTCGTTTATGTTTATATGATTTAGTGAGTTGATGACGTTGAACCGCCTATTTCTCGTGCGCGGCGTTTAATGCCAAATTCATTAAATCTAATGTCAAATGCACTTCGTTTATACAGATCATCTTTACGTCTAATGGAACAATTTAAAGCAAACCATTAGAATCTCGTATCTTTTTGACTGTTTGTGTCAAAGACATTGTGGACACTGTCACCTAGACTGGAAGCTGTGTTTAGATAGTGGGATGTTGACATCTAATGCTCGTTTAAATGAATCGAGTGAGATATGGGGGTAGATGATCATTTAACTTTCACGATATTATTCTGGGGCAAGATGTGATCGTTCTGTAGTTTGCCCAGTCTGATAGCCTCTTGTGTCAAATTTGATCTGAAGCATTCAATTTACTGTCAAATACTTAAGTTTTATTAGTTTTCTACTTACGGCCACGAAACCAAATTGGAAATAAGACAAATTTATGACACCAAAATAACCAAAATAAGTTTGCCGTTTGATAATGTCTGATGTTAGCAGCCTCAGATGTTGGTTAATTCCATGTTCCGAGGCTATGTGAATTATACCAGGATAAGTGTTGCTATAGCAACCAGTAACCGGGATAAATGTTGCTATAGTAACCAGTAACCGGGATAAGTATTGCTATAGCAACCAGTAACCGTAATAAGTGTTGCTATAGCTACCAGCAACCGGGATAAGTGTTGCTTTAGCAACCAGGATAAATGTTGCTATAGCTACCAGCAACCGGGAGAAGACGTGTTGACGTGTAATAATAATAATATAACACTAATTAACCGCACATTAGGAGCTCAGCATTCTGCAATGTAATCCGTATAACAACTAACAAGGCCAGTGTTGTTAGTTATTACATGCGTTTAACATAGCCGCGTATTTTCCTGTGCAGCTGTATTGCTTGGTCTTGTCAGAAAGCGCGGGAATATCAAATACTGATTCGCTAACATTCTGGAGTATTGTTGTAAAACGTTGGCGGGGATTCCGAGTTATTATGCCCTGTTCCTTTCGTTATCCATGACTATTTGTTTACGGTTTATTGACTTCCGCGGTTTAAGAATATTAGTTTAACCCGTTCATTAAACTTACCTTTTATATGGGTATGCGATTTGTTATACAATTCAATTGCGATTATATCTTTGTTCTAAATAATTTCCTTGTGTTTGAATTCCCCCTCTCCGCAGCTAGACTACCCGATGCATGATGAAGAGGAAGCTAAAACCAACCACAACGTGTTTGAGGGCTTCGGAGGGAGGGACCTCGCCGACCCAATGTAAGATTTTCAAAAATTTAAAAGTTTAAATGTTTTAAATAACCTATCTGCCAGTTTCACCTGGTTTTGACTCATTTGCTTTGTTTTGTTGTAAGATCAACGTAAGATTTTAGATTTTAGAGGGTCTCATAGTTTTACGTTTTACGTGGCACCCGGTTGTCATAGTTTTGACTCTTTTGCTTTCCTGTATGATCAACGTAAGATCTATGTATCAGAGGGTTTAATATAGTGTGTCCCGTTTAAGTTCGTAAATTTTAAATACACTCTGCATCTACTGCAATAGAGATAAAACCCTAAATGGTTCTGTAGATTGAAGTAAATAGATGAACATTTAGGCATATCTTGGCCTGATTTGGTTTTCGGTTTGAGTCCATATTTCTTCACGTTGACTGAAGTGTGAAAAATACATGTTATTGAAACGTGCATTTGAGGTCATCACTTTGAAAGATTCAATGGTCGTCCAAGAAGCAACCTGGAAACCACACCAAAATTTTACCTACCCTTGGTACTCTCCAGTGTATCAACGAAATATTCTGTGACCCTGAAACTGCTCATGTATCGGGAATCATCGATCAAAGAAGCTGAGGTGAAAAGTGTGCAAACCTCGTTTCAAATAACCCAGCTCCCGTAACTTCAAAAACATCAACCAAACATCATTTATTGGAGCTGATAATTTCTACGATTGTTCGTCTGAGAATACTGATGGAAGCCCATGAGGCAAAATTTCAAATCTGATTGAAAGACAAGCAGAGGAAGGCCTAGTTCGCAGCCTGTAGGGGAGTGCTTAGAGAATAGCGCATATTTGTTTCCCGGCAAATCATGGTTCTACAGTCATGGGATATCCCAGAATTGGCATCAATAATTTTGGAGGTTTAACAGGGACACTGTTCAGCCTCTTGGAAGTCGGTTAACACCTATTGAAGTCATGGTTTGAGGCGCTTTTAGCCCCAAAATCTTCATTTTCCTTAACCATTCCACGAAAATGGCTCCCACAACAAGGTTAACGGGCATATTCACTATGATTATCTGTCGTGGTTTTTGTGTCAGTGAAACATATGCTGAAGTCGTCATACATGCAAGTTATTTCAAATGGCTCTCAAAAATCGAGCCATTATTGACATGCATTTTCGAAGGAGAGCTAGTGAAACACATCTTCGTGTCATGGCCTCCCTACTCCCAAGATTTGACTCCCGTTGATTTCTGGCAATGGCTGACACTCACAAGAAACATCTTCAATGGAAAACAATAGCCGTTTACCACTATGACTCTCCTGGAACGAGCAGTAATGTGGGGATTCAAGAAACTACAAAGGGGTAATTCTGCCCATTTGAGGCCTTAAGTTGAGAGGCGGTGGACAAGTTGTGTCGATAACAACGGTTATAGAAGTTAATTTACCATAAATGTTCATCATTTTGCTCTGAAATGATGTGTGAAATTTGTCCATAAGTCAATTTTTAAGAATGAAAATTTAACCTTAAAATTTACGAACTTAAACGGGACATAGTATACTTTGTTTACTAATAGCATCCAGAGTTTGTTTGTCCTGGTTTTTGCTTTGTTTTGTTTGTCCGTTTCCTGGTGGTAGTTGCCCTATTCCTTGTTTATTCCATGTCGGTCAGCAGTAGTCGGAAACCCTAAAGCTAATGTATCTGCTAATGTAGTTATTTGCATGGTACACAATGCTAATGAGCTAATACACAGTAATAGCTCTACACTAGTACACGCCAGGTATAATGACGTCATCAAATGTTGAGAACAAATGGGACTCCCCGTAAAGCAGAGTGAATGCAGAATACTGGGGATACTGTATGGACAAACTGCATGGTACAATGTATACTATGTGATGTACACTGTTTTGTGTCATGTATACTGTATGGTGTAATGTATGATGTAATGCTGGTGTAATGTATACTGTATGGTGTCATGTATACTATGTGATGTATACTGTATGGTGTCATGTATACTATGTGATGTATACTGTTTGGTGTAATGTATACTATGTGATGTATACTGTTTGGTGTAATATACTATGTAGTATACTGTTTGGTGTAATGAATGTATACTATGTGATGTATACTGTTTGGTGTAATGTATAGTTTGGTGTAATGTATACTATGTGATGTATACTGTATGGTGTAATGTATACTATGTGATGTATACTGTTTGGTGTAATGTATACTATGTGATGTATACTGTTTGGTGTAATGTATACTATGTGATGTATACTGTTTGGTGTAATGTATACTATGTGATGTATACTGTTTGGTGTAATGTATACTATGTGATGTATACTGTTTGGTGTCATGTATACTATGTGATGTATACTGTATGGTGTAATGTATACTATGTGATGTATACTGTTTGGTGTAATGTATACTATGTGATGTATACTGTTTGGTGTAATGTATATTGTAAAATGTACCCCCGTGACCCCGTACAATGTGGGTACATTTCACCTTTCCCTCTCATTACCACTGAGAGCATTGCTGACGTCATTACACCCTGACGTATAACTCAGGTAAAATGAGTTAATCAGGACGCTGACATTTCAGCATGTAATCTCCATACCTCCCCTGGTATTTGTAACTTCATCTTCTATGTGTTCCCTAAAACCCTAACACTCCTGTTTTACAAGTGTTTATTATTCGACAAGGATTTGACAGATTATTTGACAGATTATTTGACAGGGATTTGAAGGACCACCACCAGTTGGTAAAGTCTCTGACTCACAAGAACAAAGTGCTGACCCAGGAAAGGCGGGATCTCGAGAACCAGGTTATTTTAATCTGCATTTACTGTTTGGTATTCTAACATTACTGTTTGGTATTTGGTATTCTAACATTACCAAGTCCCCTGATAACTGATAAGTCACAAGTATTTGGTATTTAACTGTTACCAAGTCCCCTGATAACTGATAAGTCACAAGTATGATGTATCATTTTACTGAGTGATGTGAATACTAAAATAGCATTTGCTGTGGATACTGGATAGTAGCTTAGTAGCTGGCAGAAGAGTTGGCAGTCGAGCACCTAAACGGG
Organism: Beroe forskalii; assembly: GCA_011033025.1. Lineage (NCBI taxonomy): Eukaryota > Metazoa > Ctenophora > Nuda > Beroida > Beroidae > Beroe > Beroe forskalii. Next base: position 49,753 of record WFMF01000050.1, on the reverse strand, counting down.
TTCTAGGTTGGATAATAGATACTGGAATCCTGTTTAATCATGATATCTAAACGGGCTCTAGGTTGAATAATGGATACTGAAATCCTGTTTAAACGTGATTTGATTTGAGCTGATATAGTTTGCTGGAAGGTTGATCTAAGTTTCATGGCGTTATGGATTGTCGCTTGATGGTTATTGAGATTTAAATCCTGGACAGTTCGATCCTTATCCGGAATTTGGCACTGCAAAACTGGTTAAATGATCGGAATTTAATATACCTACGGAAGGAGTCTTCTGAACTATCAGAGAATTGCTCCATTACCAAGTATCCGTGAAGGAAGTAAAGCCAGATGTTTGACATCCGTCTCAATACTCCTGATTTAAGAATTAAGCTTCTCCAAAGGACTGAGAACCATTTCTTACTGGTTTAAAAGAACGGTCAGCAGTGGATCTAGAACCAGCCGAACTGGTAAGGGCAGTAAGCCAGTGAGATGTTATGTCACATGACCATGTCATGTGACATGTCTGACATGAACTTTGACCAAGTCACGTGACTTAAGTCACATGATGACATGACTTAAGGAATTTCCCGAACACATGTGTTTGATGGTAACTTGATATTCACCCTGACGTGTTATTTGTTACACACTCCCAAATAAGCCCGTCATCTCGGCGCCCTCAATGGTATCTCTTATCAGTGTCTTTTAACACTCCTGGTATGTGACCTGGGACCAGTGCAGAGGAGATTCACCCTGGGAAATGTCAAATGTGCCAGGACTTGGTAATGAGATTACTGTTGGCAGTCGATTTGAAGGTTAAAACTTGATTTATTGACAGATAATTCGTGGAAAGAGAAATTGATGGTTTGCAAAAGTACTGAGTACATATTGTGTAATGTGTGTTATTCAGCCTCCCAAGTATTCGTCACATTAACTCCTGTTTTCTGTCTATTTCTCTTGCAAGTCAGGAATGTCCCCCCTCCTTCTGGAATGTCTTCTCTTTTAACCTTCCCATATTCCTAATTCTCTAATTGCCTCTTCCTGGTTATGGTATCCTCTAATCTCGATATGATATGTACAGAACGACATTTTATTCGGTATATTGTACACAGTATTTTCTACTGACCTACAACTCTTTTCTCCCCGTCTCTTCCTCTGACCTTGTCTAGCTTTCCTGTCTCTTCTTCTCCTATTTACATCTTGTACACTACCTCCCGTCTTTCTCTTTTCCAGCCTCTCTGCCTTTTTCTCCTCCTCCTTTTGCTTCTCCTGTACACACTTCACTACCCCATCTCTTCCTCTTCTCTAGTTCACTGTACCTTCTCCCACTCTTATCACATCTAACCTATCAATTCCTCCTCTACCGACTACAACACTCTCTTATTATGACATCTCCCTACCACGTACTCTTTTAACCTTGCTCAACTCATCTCTACCACTGCTTGAACTCTTTGACTAATGCCCTGCCACTGCTCTAATTACCAATCATCCGCATGTTTTGCGGAGTAAATAACCACCCTAATCTACAATTAAACCCTGCACAACAAAACATGCTGCCATATGTCATCAACTCACTGTAGTAACGCATGATAATGACGCCATCAACTCACTATTATAACACGCGATAATGGCGTCACTCTCAACTGTTATATTCCGGCGTGTGGAGACTACTTTCACTGAGACATCCTGAGATTCATCCTGTTATTATCAGTTGCTCGCAATCTTGTATGTGACGTAATGGTACTACCATATATGGGCATTAGCCACTCAAATGATACCAAATTTGGTGATAAATTGAAAGATTTATCAGACATGACCCACTGGATAGTTTAGCTGGGTGATTATGCAGTGTTTACAGGAGAAACACTGAGATATTTCCAGAAATTTCCATTATGCCTTGTGAGAGAGTGGGGTAGGTGATTATCTTGTGAGAGAGTGGGTGATTATCTAAGTGATTTCCAATTAGCTAATTGACATAACAGCGCGGGGTTGGTTTATGTCAGTTCAGTGTAAGATCAGGGTGATATAATCAGGGGATGTGGTATATCTACTGTTTGTAATGTGTATTATCTACTGTGTATAATAAGGCAGGATGAGAAGCCTGATCGGTATGAATTTGACTCCTGTCCAAAACACACCGCACACAGTATAATCTGTACAGTGTTGGTTGGCTCACAGCAGATTCTACCCTCGGCTTCTCAACTTCCCAACATACAACAAACTGCTCTACAGTTCTACAACATACAACAAACTGCACACTGACACCTATTCGGGCGCTGACACTCCGCACTCAGCACACACTATGACAGTCAGTCACTACACTCTATTACACATTCAGACACTGCACTCAGACCATAACACCGTGCATATTTACGGTACACTCTCACACACTTCTTACACTCTCTCAAACTCACACACTCACACTTACACTCAGACAAACACTCAGACTCACTCCAGAGTACACACAATACGCGTTATACCCCCTCACTTCACCACTCTAACCCCTGATAATGACGTCACACAACCAGTCAACCCCGCAATCCCACTTAGCTCTGCTGACAAGGTGTTGAAACCTACAAAACGAGAGAAATTCTTTGTTTTGGTCACGTGACTGGGATGAACCAATCGGACCGCTGCTCCTGAAATAACCACCAATCAGAGAGCAGTGAGCTAGAAATAACCACCAATCACAGCATCTCTTCCTCCTGTTGAGCTCATATGCTTCCATTGCCCAATGATGAAATGTTTAAAGGGTTGCTCACTACCCAGTGCTCACAGCCGCTTGTTTTGTTAGGCTTCAAGTGGGAGGGAAGCAGAAGAGAGGAGTAAGGAACATATCACTGAATATGTTAATACTCCCTTCTCATATTCCCTTCTAAAATACACCTGAATATTGTTCAGGTGCATTTGACCTTGCTTTAATAGACTTCAAGTGGCTACGTTGGACAGTAGAAAAATACAATATGAGCATATTCAGGAGCAGTCAATGACTTCCTGTTTAAGGTCAGGGTTATTTAGCATTCTCAATGAGTTTCTGTTGTGGGGAACTTAGCATACTCAATGAGTTTCTGTCTAGCAGTATGTGTCTAGCAGTATGGGATAATAAACAATTGTATCGCACTAGCCAGGTATGTGACTGAGTTAATGCACACTTTGTAATACTGGTTTGTGACAGACTAAATCACCAATTAGCCAGGTCACCCCAGCACATGGTGGATTAGGTCAGCAACAATTAGTTGTTAGAATGTGTCAGCAAGTATATTAGCTAATGCTAATACTTGGTATTTAGAAACGAGCTGAAGTTGGAATGAAGTCAAGTGAACTAGTGAAGCCGTTTGACGTTCAATAACATCCCATGAAAATCTCTCTGAGTTGCCCACGAAACGATATTAATCAATGGTTTTTATTATAAAACCTCAGTTAAGACGCCAACTTTTATCATGTATCAGTGGTTTGAGATAAATTGATTTGATAAATATTTGCTACCACTTACCGACTAATAATGAGAAGTTTACCTGACATGGCAAGCATTTCATGAATACGATAAATAGAATATTGGAATGATAAATAGAGGAGTAGCGTAGTAATGTCGCGGGTTATCGAAACCCGGTCATATGAATCTTGATGATTGAGATCTAGGAAAAAACCATACCTCTCAGAAATGCTTCTGTCATCATAACTTGCGATTCGGCCGAATATTACCGTTCCACCCCAAAGTAAGTAAAAACTTGCGATTCATCTAAATTCGGGAAGTTTTGGTGCACTTTTAGCGTGTTTCTAACTATGTGACATGTAATTTCCCGCGGAAATGCGCTGCTCCGTACATTGTATAGTACCATAGTGTGGGTACAGAGTTTAGGGTAGCAGGCACTGCCAACAGCTGCTCATGCAACCCTCTCCTAAGTTGTATACTGTGTACAAAGTGTGATGACAGCTTCCTCCTACAGTCACGTGACCAGAATACTGCTTCCTGATTGGTTGAAATCAATCATGTGATGTGTTTAACTACTTCTGATTGGTAGATTGAGGTCAGCGAGTGTGAGTGTATTAAATGCAAGGTTTCCTGGTAGTGTAGAAGTAAAGGAATCCCAAGTCTCCAAGTGTAACACCGGAACATTGTATCTCAGCACGAGTCACTATGTATATTCTTAGTATCCTTACACAGTTACACGTGCAACAATATCACACTTTGAAACAGCGCCTTACATTATTTAGCCGTAGTTTCCTTGTTTCGGTCTACAACAGTGCACAGTGTAAGTTGTGTCTTATGTCTTTTCGTGAATGTTTCTGCAATGAATGATGGTAAAAATGGTGGCAAATGTCAATTTTCAGCTCCTGATTTTCATTACGACCATTTTAACACATGAACTCTACACTGAACCTTGATAACAGTACAATGTACACTACTCTCAAGTTTAACTTTTAATCGATCAGCTAACTATAGACTTATAGAAGTAACAATCTATTGGATATTGGTTTCATCAAGATCTATTTTGCAAACCACTGAAGTGCGATTTGATCAGCGCACGTTATTCCTCAAACCCCTTACATTGCACACACCTGATATCTTCTTGAACTCACAGATCATGTGTAGATAAGAGTAGGATCCTCTCTGACTCTGAGCACAGCTCACCTATACTGTATCTCCACACATATCTCCGAGGATTTATTAAATGTTTGGGTGCTTGCCAGCTGCTTGTCAGTCAAATCATCCCAGATAGTGTCTGATTATAGGCAGTTAAGAATGATGTCATTATCAGGGTTTAGCATGGTGTATTGATAGCGTCATCCTGAATAGTAACCGGTATCATGGCAGGTGTAATTATCAGCCATTTAGCAGAATTTATCAGAAGGTGTCAGAGCAATGTCACAGGTAGCTTATCTAAGAGGGTGTAGAGTGTTCTGGAAATGTAAGCTGGCAAAGGTTTGTTCGGTGTATAAAGAGAGAATCACATTTTTTTCTAGCACACGATCCCTTGGGATGCAGTCCAAAGTAGCATTTAGTCTGGTTTTGTGGTGTCATGTTTTGCTATTGATTTCATCTTGACGAAATATTAAATTTTGTCAGGGCCAAAAGCTTAGCCTTGCCATAGTGATTTCACCATGGCAGCAATGTCATGGTAGCATCGGCATGGGAACATAAATGGCCTTTTGAGGAAAATGGAACCACTAAGACGGACTGAAAGAGGATTTCACTATCACATGTATATCTAACAATAAAAGTTGAAATGTTTTTTGTATTGTTTGGTAGTATTTCACTCTAAAATCCCTCTCCTTTTCAGCTTGAAACCCATGAGGACATGCTGGAGAAACTGGAGCTTGATCTCAAGAGGATCCGACGAGAGAAGAAAGAGTGAGTGGATTAGTTATAAAATTGTTAACAGAATAAATTAATCATTTGTCGCGAGATTAGGGTTTAAGGGTTTCTTTCTCACTCAGTCACTCAAGTTTTTAAATCTCATCCTTTTAGTTAGGGTGATTAGTGAAGTTATGAAGAATTTATTGGATTTAAACAGCTCGCTTGAGCGATAAAAAGCAAGTTTTAATCAAGGCAGTGAATTAAATTCTTTAATCTTTACCACTCTAAATAAATAAAATATCATTATTTCAAAATTTTACGAAGTGATCATTAGGTTAGTCATGAAATTATCAACAGTTTAAATATCCATTATTCATCTATAGGGCCATAGTCTATTTTTCTCACTCTGAAAGTTTCATCCCCTTAGTATGATTAGTGTATAGGTATAGTTATGACACTATCTTGGATTTCCTCTTCTGTAGAATTGCTTCAACCATTACTGGAATAAAATGATTATAGCTAAAATCTCAAAATTTAATGGTTGCTGTCCATTAACTGGCACCTCGCTATACTTGACATGTGTCACCAAATGATAAACTGAGTAATTGTGAGTGTACTAACGATAATATTGGTATTTTGACACCTCTTCTCATACAGCTCAATCAGCCACTTTTTTCCTGAAAATGAGAGTTTGTTATTTTGTTAATTTATCTGTTTGCCGTGAATAGTTGTATTGTTTGTTGTGACAGGTCGTACTGTTTGTTGTGACTTTGTGACATAGAAACTGCTATTATTCCCATCACAAGTGTAATCAAGTGTCACTTTTTGTTGGTTATCTGTTACAAGCAAATGTCGCCCCATTGCCACGCTAAATCATCCCTTCTCACTGATATTATTGTTATTGTTCAGCAGTCAGCTCTGCTTGCTAGTAGTATTAAAATGTGCACAATACAATTACAAGTGCACTGCACCTCTATTATATACAATACAATTAATACATGCGAATACACACCACTATTCCGCTCAGCAAGCAAATATTCTCCTCTCATTTGCAAGGTACCTTCATTCTACACATTTTAATGATTGCCACGATGACACTTGGCAACCTGACAATATGTCCATAGCAACTGGGGGCTGTTTCCATGGCAACAGTCCCCTAATAATGAGTGGGTGTGGGCTTGGTTTTTGAAGGTACTGAAGATTTATTGTAAAATTGTTGGAAGTAACCTCCCCCTTAGACAACAGGTTCATCAGGGCGTCTTTTCTGAAATAGACTTAAGTCAAAAACAGTATTAAGTCAAAGTTGTAGTGTAAATTTGCAATCAACTTAAGCTTTTACTTAAGTCTGTTTTGGAAAGGACCCTCAGACCGAGGTTTTAAAACCCTTGTTACTGATTCGTCACTCTATCTGGTAAATGCGTCTACAACTAAAATAATTAAATGATGTTTATCATTCAAACTACCCACTATAGTACGTCTAGTTGTAAATCCCATTATAGAGTGATCTACTGGGGTATTTAGATGTTAGCAATTTGCGTAGGTGTACGAGCGTAGCAGCATGGGAACATTCTTAACAATTCGAATAATGGACTGTATTCAAAGCATTGCGTGGTTTATTGGATTTAGAGCTGATAGAAAGGGAGGAATTAGACCATTTCAATATAATTTAAATGTTATAGTATCATAGTATAGGACATCCAGCAAATCTGAGAAATAAGTGCTTTAGATAACTCTCAAGGTTATTTACCACTCCCCAGTGTCCAGTATTCACCCACATAATATGGTACTGAACCCCATTACGTCACCTGACCCCAATATAACCCCTTTCAGTGCTGAACCCCATTACGTCACCTAACCCCAATATAACCCCTTTCAGTGCTGAACCCCATTACGTCACCTAACCCCAATATAACCCCTTTCAGTGCTGAACCCCATTACGTCACCTAACCCCAATGTAACCCCTTTCAGTGCTGAACCCCATTACGTCACCTAACCCCAATATAACCCTCAAGGTTATTCACCACTCACCTGCGACCCTGTGTCCAGTATTAACTCACATAATATGGTACTGAACCCCATTACAGCACCTAACCCCAATATAACCCCATTACCAGGCGCCTAACCCCAATATAACCCCTTTCAGTGCTGAACCCCATTACGTCACCTAACCCCAATATAACCCCTTTCAGTGCTGAACCCCATTACGTCACCTAACCCCAATGTAACCCCTTTCAGTGCTGAACCCCATTACGTCACCTAACCCCAATATAACCCTCAAGGTTATTCACCACTCACCTGCGACCCTGTGTCCAGTATTAACTCACATAATATGGTACTGAACCCCATTACGTCACCTAACCCCAATGTAACCCCTTTCAGTGCTGAACCCCATTACGTCACCTAACCCCAATATAACCCCTTTCAGTGCTGAACCCCATTACGTCACCTAACCCCAATGTAACCCCTTTCAGTGCTGAACCCCATTACGTCACCTAACCCCAATGTAACCCCTTTCAGTGCTGAACCCCATTACGTCACCTAACCCCAATATAACCCTCAAGGTTATTCACCACTCACCTGCGACCCTGTGTCCAGTATTAACTCACATAATATGGTACTGAAGCCCATTACGTCACCTAACCCCAATATAACCCCTTTCAGTGCTGAGAAGCTGCGTAAGGAGGAAGGAGGTCGACTGAGGCTGGAGAACAAGGAACTGGAACATTCCTTAGAGAAACTCAGAGAACAGAGGCTAGATGTGGAGAACAAACTCGAACAAATGGTAAATATGAGTGTTATTAGTGTTATTATAGTGTTATTATAGTGTTATTAGTTGACTGGGTAAACTAGAACAAATTTAATCAAATTATTAAAGTCAGTTTTGGGTTATGTTGTAGTATAATTCTGCATGTTTCGTCGCAGATCGATGGGATTATTTTATTGCATAGTAAGATAGTATTCGAATATGTAATGCCTTATGATAAAAAACTGAAAGGGTAAAATCCAGCAATCTCTGCAGACCACACTGAATAACCACTGTACATTCACTGCAAGAGTAGATTAAATTAGTTTCTATGGGGCTGGAAACTCTGTACAGATTTATAAGCGCTGGACCTGCACCAAACCGGCGCTAGACCTGCATTAGAGTGGCACTAGACTGGCACAAGACCTGCATTAAACCGGCGCTAGACCTGCATTGCACCAGCGCTGTACCCGCGCTCAACCGGCGCTGGACCTGCACCAAACCGGCGCTAAACCTGCATTAGGCACCTGCATTAGACTGGCGCTGTCCCCGCGCTAAACCGGCGCTAAACCTGCACAAAACCGGCGCCAAACCTGCATTAGACCTGCACTAGACTGGCGTTAGACCTGCATTAAACCGGCGTTAGACCTGCATTAGACTGGCGCCTGGACAAAGTGGCAAACGGATCTATGCCCGTTTTGTCTAATTGCAATTGTATGGAGAAGTTAATTTAACTGCAAACAGAGAACCGTGCATGCATACTGAACGTTGAATTGCGCATTGATTTACGCCAAGATTCCCAAATTCGCAATAATATATGCCAATTTGCTCAATTTGATTTTGCCTTGGTTAAGCTTAAACTTCTTTCAATAATTGCTCGATTTACATTATTTAGTTAAAACCATTTTTGTCATCGATTTAGTAAATTGACCGACCATTGCCAATGATTCACAAAAGGAATTCTATCGCCAATAGCCTCCCCGATGCCAGCCATACCAATTCTCTATCTTTATATCTTCAACTTTAAATGTAGAAGACGAAAAATTAACAAAACCACGACGCAGCAGTTAGCAGCGTATCAGAAAGCACTCGCACAACTGATCATAACCTGCACGTGCAGTTTCCAGTGACCATGACAACGGCACCAATAAGCATTTTTCCCCGTTCGTTTCTCTTGATAAGTTAATATTTTCTTGGCAAGCTCAAATTTAAACTGTGCGCCCGCACAGACAAACATAATTCACGTGCCATCTCCAAATTATATATAAGATAGAACAATTCTATAGCTTATTATTCTGTACAGAGTTTAATTATTAATATTCATGTGTCGTATTTCAAAGTATCACATAATGCAGCGTTAAAATCAAATCATTTCGTTTAAAATTAGTATTGATTGTCATTTGACACTACCACTATCCATTATTGCAACGTCGACCTAATAGTGTTACCACTGACGAGTAATCACAATAACTCTAAATTAAGAAATTAATGTTGCAATTCGCAGCTCTGCAGGCTCATTCTGTATTCTGCAAGATGCCAAGTTACTGTATGATTCTAACTTCTAAGTTAATCCACTATCTATATTCAATCTTTTGAGTGGGAGTCGAGATCAAGAGATAGTCTGGCGGCTGTGGTTGATAACATATATTAGTGATTCTTTGTTAGTAGGTTCTTTCCTTGACAATGCTCAGTTAGACTCCACCAAGTCACCAATAATTACTGCCACGTCTAGGCAATGAATCACGTATAATGATTGTGCCCACATTATGCATTGCACATTGCACATTGCAAATGAATCAGGAGGAAGTGGTTTAGTGGTTTACAGTGGTGTCAAGGACCTCTCAAATCTTACTATATATAATTCTTCATCATATATATATTTATCTATGTAATTATGTTTGTCTGGCGTCTGTCCTGCCTGACACCACTCCGTAATGTATTAGACCCTTGACACCGGTTAACTAGACTATATGGATTGTAAAGCACTGTCTCATCAGCAAATACACAGTATGTTATGAATAAGGTCTCATGTACTGCTTTCTAGCAGGACCCAGTCTGTCAGGTCTCACATAACTCGCAACCCAATCGAGCACCCGACAGGAGGTCGTGGGTTTTGCTAGTAATAATAATATTTAATTCCCTTATTAAACAGACTGTCATATTTAATTTCTTTATTTAAGAGCCTGTCATATTTCTCCCTTCCAACCCGTCAGTTATTTCCTCCTTCTTAAAACCTGACACTGACTGCTTAGGTCAATACCAGAATGTCTTGAGCTCTTGCTAGACGTTAATAAAATGTGGTCAAGAAACCTATTAAAATAAATTTATAATTTTAGAATTTTAATACGTTTCATTTTGGGTAACAAATTGAAGCAACTAGACAAATGCATTTGCATTCTGGGAGTGCCAAGACGCAAGTTATAATCATCAATTTTGAAATTTAAAGATCCTAAAATCGCATAAATTTTCGATAATTTCCTATTCGTACCAAGTGTAACCACTAACCAGCCAGTATAGATCATCCCCAATTACCTGAATTACAATTGCAATCCTCCTCTGTGATTATAAACCTGTTATACTGCCTTGTTCTAAGACGCCTGAGCTAAACACCTTGCAGCTGATATTTTGCAAAGACTGAAAGGGTAAAATGTTACAAGATCGCATTGATTCATGGCAATTGACAGCTACGGTATTTGGTATTTTCAAAGCAAATACTTAATCGTACACCATTTAAGCGTTTTAAACTTGCTTCCAAAGCCTTCCTCAGATTATGGGGGTTGAGGAAGCAGCAACGGTATTTGGCATTTTCAAAGCAAATTCCTCAGTTTATGAGATTTAGGAAGCAGCATCCTTTCTGCAGACAACGCTATTTAAACGTTTAGTATTCCTCTGTAAGTGGTAGGTATTTAGCACCCACATTACCCTTATTTCGAGCATCTGAAACGTTATAACCTGCACACTGAGCCCTAATATAACCCCCCTGCTACTCTGGTGATGTCACGGGGGTTAAGAAAGTAAGAATCCTGCTGTTGCTGGAATTGGAACCTGCTTCGTGGGTTTATATTGGATTTGACACTTCCTATTCTCTCATTCAGGGCCTGATATCACCGAATAATCTCTCCTACAAAAGCACTCAGAGTGCAAGAAATATTGCAGTTTTACGTCATGATGTATTTTACAGACTCTGAATTTGCCACTTTATGATCTCCATCTTAAAACTAATGACTCATTAGTAAAGAGTGGGTGAGATAAAAGAGTGGAGGGTTGATAAAGGAGGATACTATAAGATATATACCTTGAGAGATATAGTTGGGAGAGTAGTAAAGAAAGATAGTAGTCGGATGAGACGCGTTGGTGGGTAGGAGGTAATCTCAGTATTCCCCATTGTTGCTGGGGTACCCCGTGTATCTGCCTTTGTATAGCACACACACACTCTTGTTATATCCTTTGTTTAGGATATTTCCTTGCGTTTCAATACACTCTGTGTATAACCACACAATCCAGGCCGGTACACTCGCACAATGTGGTTACCTGTCCTGTTAGACAATAGTCCGGGGTGGGTGGCCCTGCACTCCCTATCTATGAAGCTGGGAGTAATAACCCTCCTTGGAATGGGGTGCGCTGTGGAATGGGCACTGAGCTGGGTGGAAGGGAACTTGGTGTGAAATGTGTACTGTTTTAGGGAAAACTTTCAAGTGTAAGAGATAAGGAGGTTAGAGAGGGTGTTATTAAGGAGAGTAAGATGAGAAGACACCGTGAAGTGTAAAATCCCATTAGTCAGGGTCCGGTCAGCCATTACCCTCTCTTTGTGTGTGCGAAGAGAAGAGATTTAATATTCCTGATGTGTCAGGCCGACGCCACCTCATACACATCCTCTTGCTCTTCTCTTCACCTCACACATACTCCGCCCCTCCTCTACCTCTTATTTTCTCTTCACTTCTTCTCCTCTGAGCTTCTCTTCCTCTCCTCCCCCTCCCTCTCCTCTATATATCCTCCCTTCTCCCGTTCTCTCCTCTTCTAAGTTTCTAGTCTTCTCGTCCTCTAATCCTCCTCTCTTTTCTCCCCCCCCGTCTCCACACAGTATGTCCTCTTCTCTTCCCTTTTCTCCTCCCCGTCTCTACACGGTGTATACCCCTCTCCTCCCCGTCTCTACACGGTGTATACCCTTCTCCTCCCCGTCTCTACACGGTGTTTACCCCTCTCTTCCTGCTCATTATTCTCTATAATTCAACAGCCCTGGACCAATGACTCACACAGGATACACATTACTCGTAGATATATCCCAGATCTAGCGTACAATGCCATGACAATGTCATGAGTTGTAATAATCCTGGAGGCTTTATATTCGACTCAATGTTAGCAAGTCATTGGAGAGGTTTGAGCTATCTTGCTCAAGAAATTATTACGGTTCAAAGACTTCCTCCCACTTCTAAAAACACAGCTTATATTATGTGTCTGCTACTCTTGCGTGATTATTCAGAGCTACAGAGTGCCCCTACCATATTATTACTTCCATATTATTATTATCTCCAGGTCCCAATTCTATGGAGTTCACATGAAAGTCCAATATTTGAAATAAATGAAATAACCTACGCAGAAACCTTTCAAATAGTTAAATACCAAATTAAGAATTATATCCCTGGCATATTTCATTACGGGTTTTGTCTATTGCCATTAAAAGAGGAAATTTTGGTTTTCTTCCCATTATGGGAATAACTTTCAAAACCAAATGGCAGATTAAAGAGGGAATGGCTATTTAGTTAATGTAACAAATTATTTTAATTTCATCAAAAATGCCAATTAAGGAGCTTTAATAAATGTCCACAGTTTATGCGACCGATTATCAATATCCATGGAGACCGCTCCCCAGTGACATTAGCTAGTTGTTACTTTGTAACCCTAACAACCCCTCCCTTGTACCCCCTAACAATCCCTAATCCCCCATTTCCCCTTTCAGGACAGAGACCAGGAGGTGCACAAGATGCAGCTACAGGAAGTGAAGCTCCAGCTCCAGCAACAGGTGGATGAGGTAAACGCTCAGAAGGAGAGAAACAACGAACTGCTCCGACTGCTAGAGAACAAGGATGTGAGTAAACTGGTGGGAAATGTGTGAGTAATAGAATAGGTGTGAGGATAGGAGTAAACAGTCTTTAATGGTATGAGTAAACAGGAGTGATAGGTGTGATTAAACAGAAGTGAAAGACGTGAGTAAATATAAGGTTAAAAATGACTCGACTAGTATGGAAGATGTGAGTAAATAAAGGAGTGAAAGTGAGTTATTGAGTTAGTGAGTACTGTAACCAACTTATTCGATGCATCATTTTATTTATGACCCAGGAAACTTGATTCGAAATAACTGCATCATCAAAGGAAATCTCGCTAATTTGCTGTAACTGATTCCATATAATAACCTGAAGTTGAAACTATGCCTACTTAGCAAGTATAAGATTGAAGGTAATTCCCCCAAATTACCATCTAATTTTCAGAGCTTATTAGGCACTAAATAGCAATTCATCTTAGTGATATGATAATGAATTACCTTGGAAGTGGCAGCTTAAAGCAGTTTCTGGCTCCGAATTAGCTAGCCAGTGACTCCAAGTGATTAATGAAATGACCTCCGATAAAATAACTTTACTTCCATCATTTTCTAGCTGGCATTTAGCCAAATATAATCAAATATAAATCTTGAGCCAAATCCTCGATCACTGTAGATCTCTTGTACACAAAACACATCCTCAGCACTTCTCAGATTCACAACAAATGTCTTGTTTCAGAGGCAGCTGAGTTCGCTTGCAGATAACTTCAAACAGGATGCAGATATCAACATGGTGAGTCTCTTCAATCATTTTCATTCATATTCTACGATTTTTCAAGATATGCTCTCATAAGTTGAACTTATCCGATTGACTCTATTCTAACCCTAATAATATCTTTTCACTCCATCGACCAATGCCCAAAGTTCTTGTTTTAACCACTTAACTCGTACCCCCTCCTTTTGCTTCCTCACATTTTGTTGAATGAAGCCATAGTTCTTTAGTATAGGCTCGTGTTATTTCACTGCCTCAAATCATTCTCATTCTTAACAACCTTCCCTAATTTAACTCGTCCACTGTCCAGAATGCCGTATAACACTTACATCACGTGATAGATTTAATTTACATTAAGGAAAACATCTGGTAAACTAAATGTTTCAACATTTACTGCTTTTAATCTATTTTAAGATTCGAGCAGGTGATTGAACAATGAACAATGCGCATTATTATCCCCTCCCTGAAATTCCAATATAAACCAGTCCTTTCTCCGACATTTCGAAATACTAATTATCAGTGAAACACCTGGTGCTTGCTTGCGTCACTTTGCCTGTGTGAACCAGCAGTGCTGACGTCTTTTTAATTAAACAACTGCATGTGCGGCCTGCTAGCGAATATACTCAGATTAAACAGGCGAGGCTAAGATGACGTCATTATCATAACGCAATGTTGGGAGTTGATGACGTTGAACCGCCTCTTCTCGCTGTTCATTTTGTGTGTGGAATTTGCGATAAAATTCCACTTTATCACCCTCTCTTGCGGAGTTCTCCGTCTTATAAAACGCAGGCTCGTATTTCAACACCATTCTATTAGGAGGTTTGAAGCAGACGCTCAAACAAAGGTGTGATTATTAAATTACTCTGAAAATTCAGCTCCTAAGTGGGTCCTGTGGAATTCTGAGAATAAAATAAAAAGGGGAGTTTTGATTTTCTTTTATAAACCTTAATCAGGATTCAGGTCACCAGTTCTTACCAGTTCTAACCAGTTTCCAGGGTATGTTGAAAAGCAAAGTAGATAAAATGGTGAATTGATTACTTTGTAAAAATAGGACTAATGCGAGTATGCAAAATGGATACGCGCACAGGATAAAATCTTAAAACTCTGATTCAGTGATTTTGGTGAAAATCTCGGTTTAAAGGCTCCATTGCCACTAGAACATTGGAACAATGGAACATTCTAGGGCTTCTAGCAATGTACACTCTGCTAGTCAGCTATTACACACACGCACACACACACACACACACACACACACACACACACACACACACACACACACACACACACACACACACACACACACACACACACACACACACACGCAATGTACCCGCGCAACCCTCCCAGTACAACCCTCAGTGGGGACAGTACACAAAGGCTAATGAGCGTGTGCACTAATGGACACTGTACACTGTGTGTAACTAATTGGTATACCACTCTCAGAGAGTACACTGGAGGTTGGGTCGCTTTGCCGCACTTTCAACCCAATGCATCACTACTCTCCAATCTCCAAAGCATCTCTGCTCTCTGAGTTTCTAAAGCCTCACTACTCCCCAAAGCATTGAACTACTCATCTTCTCTCTCATTTTGCCTGATATACTATATGAAAAGCATTATAATATATATATATATCTTCCTTGCTCTAGTCTCTGAAGTATGATCCCCCTGATCCACTCTCCTATATATCTACCCTTATCTTATATCTTCAGCTCAAGATACACCCAATTAGTCGGTACTCCCTCTCCAATGTACAGATACTGAGTCTAAGACGGCGTCTAATTCACCACTAATTCACTGCTGTCTGCTTTACTGTCTACACATATCTTATTTACACGCAAACAACTGAGTTGCTTCTGCGTGTACTGCCTCAGTGATCTAGAAATGACTGAAAGTAGGGGGAGGTAGCCCTATAGGTAGAACACTGTCCGGAAAACAGAGATTGTGGGTTCAAGCCTCGCCCGCCCCGCTCATTCTCATTACATCTGAGTTTTTGAGTGTGACTGCAGACAGTTGAATAACAGATAAATACTGCCTCTTCTTGCGTTGGATACAAGAGAGCAAAATGGCTTCTGATGGTGTAAAGAGTCAAAGCTCTGACATTTTATTGATCGTTGAACACTGAATTCTTATGGGAAATTCAAATGGATTGTTCAATATACCTATAACGCAATAAAATTTATCGGTTAATGCTTTGATGCGCATAGAATTCACACACTAAATATTAATGCTCTGACATCTGGTGGGTAATAGTGAACCTAAATCTCTAGTGAATCTCTAGTGATCTGCAGAATGCAATGATTCTTCTTAACTCTGATTAAAGTCTCTGAGATGTTGCTTTCTGAGTCTTCTACAGAAATCTGCCCGCAATCCCTGCACCCTCCTTGCAGAGGCTGATCTACTGTAGCAACATAGTGCACCAGTTTCTGTCTCTGCTTGAGTTAAAGTGCAGATTTTTCTTGATAGTTCTATGTAACTAACCTGTCACGTTTAAATTGATAATTCTAGCTAGTCAAGTTCTTCAAAGCTGTCAAACTCCTGCAGAATATGTTCAACTTGCAGAGAACATCACTGAACATTTCCAAGAGATTGACGTGTTTCCTGCAAACATGACACAAATGATTTGTAATTTAAGCTGTCACGGTTACTCAAGATATGATCGTTATTTCCGTTTACGCTACAGCTCAGCTCTCTTTGACATGATTGACGTATCTGAATTGCTCATTCCTTGCACTGGAATTCATGGACATTATCTGAATATTTTAAGAAGGATTCAGTAATGAAAACAACTTTTAATATATTTTTCGGCACTTTACAATCAAATCATATCATATATTTATAAATATGAATGATACCTAGGCTACCCTTCAGTGTAAAATTTGTACTAGAAGATTAAAAACTTGAATTATTGTGGCACTACTGAGTGCTGTTTACTCAAAGACCTTATCATTTTACTATCTTACCAAACGTAACCCTAATATGGAGTGATCAAGTCTGCGCAATATGCACCGATTCGAAATTAAACATCGCGTACCATCATTTTAAACTCTAATTATTGGATGTCTGAAAGATTGATGGCAAATTCTACCTGCGGGTGGTCATTGGTTATCGGACAATCATTTCACCTTATTTAGACTTCATTTCACTGTTCTACCGCTGATATCAATCATATCATTTTGTCCACGATGGTAGGCCTTGTTACCATGGTAACAACCCTGGTAACCTGTTACCATGGTAACATCCCTGGTACCTTGTTACCATGGTAACAACGTACCATGTTACCATGGTAACAGAATATCTCCTCCCAGGCAACCCAGCTAAGGTTGGAGGAGCTGAACAAGGAGAATGCAGAGTTACAAAGTCACGTGTTACAACTCAAAACTGACAAGGAGTTTCTAGCTGGAACCCTCACCAAAGTTACCTGCGAACTCTCAAGGTATGTGAAATGTACACAATGTGTACATACATTATAAACGCCATGTACAATATGTACATAGCGTGTATGATGTATGATGTACATTGTACAATGCGTGTATGATGTGTAATAAGTGTACTGTGTACAGGGTGTAGTATTTGTATAGTTTGTACACTGAACACTCTGTACATATGTCACTGTGTACTACTGTATCATGCCTGCTTTAAGGCACACCCTCCTCTAATTATACACGTAAAACTCACTAAACGTCAGTCTACACTCCACCTGCATTATCCAGTTACTGCCCTGCCTATAAACCCCCCTTAAACCACTGTTTAGCAGCACTATAAACCTCCACTGTTTTCTCTGTCAGAACTCTGCATTTAGCAGCACTATACGGTCACCACTTCGCCATGTAACCCCTCAATTCGTTTACGTGACCGTTTAGATAGAACTAATTTTTTACAAAACCTTTCATTTTCACTGCACATTCTTTGTAAAACGCCCTTCACTAAACGCAAATACAAAGCTAAGCTCTGCGGGTTAATTCCTTGCTATATCGCATGGACCCATGTCTTACACAGCATTCTTATTCTTAGTACTGTGTACTACTGTACAAACTTCTTATTGTACACTAGCAGGCCCGTTGGGCCTGCATACATGACTCACTCATGTGCTACGCAGCACCTCGTTCGAAAATTTCAAACCCCTGCTCAAATCAACTAAATTATTTTAACCGCATCAAAAAATTCTAATCACACCAAAAGTTATAAAGCTCCGAAATCAAAACAGCATTAAACCGTAAAGAACGCGCGCGCGCGATTAAATGCACAGAATATCTGTATCCATAGCAACGGTGCGATTAAGCCCAGCTTATCCCGGCTCAGTTTTCTTTTCTTGATATTTCCTTGGCAAGCTCTAATTTAATGGTGTGCGCCCGCACAGACAAACATTATTCACGTGTGAATTTACTTTATTATTAAGATTTCATGTCTAATCCATGCCTAATTCATGTCTAATCATGTCGAATTCATGTCTAATCGACAATCGTGTCTAATCATGTCTACAATATAATCATATCTAATCTATGTCTAATCATGTCTAATCCATGTCTTACACAGCATTCTAAGTCTTACCACTACATTTCTTACTGTGCTGTACAAACTGCTCCACAAAACTGAGCTTCTTGTACATTTCTCACAGTATAACTGGATTGCTGTTATAATATTAAACACAATTCATGCAAGTTTACAAGCAACTATACTGTGCTGCTCTGTGCTTGTTATTTGAAACAAAGTAATCACGTAGAATTATTGTAGAAATCATCAACAAACTTCATGTTAAATTATAGAATTTTAGAAATCAACAACAAGAATCAACAAAGATCTTTGTTACTTCATGCTTCATGCTAAATTATGAGAAGGTCGCTAGCTCTTGATGAGGATTTCTCATTTGGAAACAAAAGAGACGATATACCCCGCGAACGAAAATAGGTGGTTATTTTCAACAATTTGACAGTGCGCACAGTGTAAATGACGTCATTGCGGCCACCTATTTATTCTCAGCGCATAATAGAAGCCCCATCCAGACTACTTCATGTCTTCAAATCACTCAAGTTTCATGTCTACTTTAGTAACAAATCTTTAGCTACTTGTTATGATAATTAATAGCTGACTAGATACTTCATGTTTACTTGACATGTGACTCCCATGCTTAAAACTGTAAGAAATCCAGTAATTTACCCACTTTCTTAATTTCTGGCGACAATCCTCTTTCTAGAGAAATGTGACTCTGGAAAACTATCATGATTCATGGAGCATTGGATCACCACTATTCACGGAACCTTGAGAAGGATACTATTGACCTCATATTAGGACACTTTGTCATTTCACCAAGCAGCAATTAATCAGATTCCGTCATAACATTGACTTAACATTAGATCTTAACGTTGCAAGCCATTACCATCCGTACAAAGTAAGCAATTACCCTACAAAACTTGGCAGATTGGAGTCTTTAAGCTGTTTTATATGAACTGTTAACTGCGACCTGTCACCTTGACACAGAGAATGATTGGTTTCACTACAAACTATTTTACTGCAAACTATTTTAAAAGCCACTTAGGCAAGATCACACATATTGGCTCCTGTCCAACAACCAATAAAAACCATCATTTTCTAATGAACCCATACTGGTTAATGAACCAAGCAGTGGACAACTGGATGTTCAAACGTTTAACTCATTGAAATGTTTAAGGTTTTAAAATCTAGAGAGGTTAGAGGGAAATCCAGAATCCCCAATACCTGGGGTAAATGCAGCTGGTTTCCTGAAACCGTTCATTGTATCACTTCAATGAACATTAAAGTAAATCAATGTCTGGCAACATGTGGGGCAGCCGATAATGGTAATGCGGTGACGAATGGCATGTTAATGTTTTAGCATGAAAATTTCGCAGTGTATCTCCGTGATAGCTCAGAGGTAGAGCACCCGATGCATTATCGCGGAGGTCGTGGGTTCAAGTCCCGCTCCCGGCAACGGCCCTTTGATTTTCGGATTGCTGCGACACTATGTGCCTGAGCATTGCGGCTAATATCTGATAAACACAACCGCCAGACAAACCTTTGGGTGAAGTCTTAAGTGTAGGTGATCGTATACATTGGTCACGATTACAGAATAAAAGTAATTGGTACTTTACTCCCCTAAATCATAATACATTAGTAAATACGCTGTACTTGTAGGCGAGCACGGAGTAGATGATGGATCCAGATGCCCAGATGACGTCACTGGGTTACTCCCATCTTAATGTGATTACTGGGAGTTAAATACATGATCGCTGATAAATTAATCCTGCAATCTTCTAAATAGGAGTTAGATCACACTGCTAAAATAAGACGTGACCACTGAACACTGATCACGTGACCACTGATCTCCGAGCACTGTTCACGTGCCCACTGATATCTGAACACTGTTTAATCTCGCTCTGTCCTCTGAACACTGTTAGACACTGCTCAGAGAGATACAGTAGATTACTGTGTGTAACCTGCTTGTGAATATGCAGCGAATTACTGAACTCTCTGCAACGTCAACTTGATTATACACTCTCCTCGACATTCTGTCGCCAAGAGATGATGAACATTTGAATACTAGAGATAATCCTATTCGTTCTTCTATTATCAAAAACCGCGTTTTCCGTAAAACGTTTTTGGGTGAAAATATGGTGTTTTGCGTAACAGAAATTCATACATTCATGTAAACTTCTAGAACCACAAAGACATTCCAGTATTTCACTGAGCAGATCCCACCAGCTCTGCTCAAAGACATTAGCAGGGTGAGCAGTGTGACACTCCAGTATTTCACTGAGCAACAGCAGTGACAAGGTCATGATTGCGAAACTTGACACATTCTCTTGGGAAGTCAATTATTGAATTTCTTTGTGCTGCAGCTCGCTGAATGCATTTCAGCAGGGTCATTTAGCATTCTACACAAAGTTATTTGCTGTCTGTTACTGAGAGTAGATCATTGCTTTGTGTCTGCCAATGTACGTCACATTCGGTCCCTGGGAAAACTTAGGCTGTTTAAGGAGACTTTGATAAATAAAATACTTAAAATACTCTGATTTAAATGTTAAATAAAACTTTGATAAATGTTACGTAAAACAAGAATTATGCTGCCCACTATTTAGCAACGATTTTACCCATTTTATTAACATGGTTACCATTGTAACTACACTTTGGGAATGTAGTTAAACCAAGTAAATAAAAGCAGGACCATCACTACATTTCCTGTCCAATAGTATAAGTCAAACTTCTTTAGTCAATAGAATCTTAAAATTTGAAATGCTTACCGCTCTAACTGCTGTTGATTTCTTTGAAATCATACGATTCCTCTGGAATGAAGGAAAATCATTAAATAACTCTGACCTAACTATATGCAGGAATATTCTCATGCAGCCTGAATAATTTAATGAAATTATGAAATGTACTAATAATATTATGAAATATTCTAGTGTATAATATACCTGCTAATGCCATTAGACTCAATCCTGTAAATGGCATACATAATACAAGGTTCTATACTGCTGCTAACACACCCTCATCAAACCTTATCATGCTAAATCTAAAGATTTTGCGTACTTTGAATTCTCACAGCACAGGGAGTTATTCACACGCATACTTTATGATTTGAGTGTTAAACATTTCACTGGTTCCTATATGTTATGAATGTTAGGTTTTGGAACGCAAATCAGCAACCACGCCAATAATTAATCATGTTAAACACGTATAATAATGCCATGAAATGTTAATAAACGTCTCATGTTCTTATTTTCGCTAAGTTTTTATGCTGTTAAATGTCACATGAAAAACACTGCGGATTATCATCGAATATTTTCACATACACTTAAACATTATCAAGGATTAAAAACAACACCGTGGTTTTAAGAGTGAGCTGTTTTACTGTTTTACTGTGAGAGTGGTTTAACTCAAATGTACATTATTAACAAACTGTGGTTTTATAATGTGTAAGTCGTTTAAATGTACATTATTAACAAACTCCTCACATGCTATGCTTATTAATAGCAGCTTGCTTTGTACTGCTCTCAAAGTACATCTCACTATTCTAGTTTTCATTAAGCTCTCAAACTACAATACATCTAACTATTCTAGATTTCATTAAGCTCTCAAACTGCAATACATCTCACTATTCTAGTTGTCTTTAAGCCGCTAAATTTGACATCTAACAAATATATTCAACTACTCACAGCAAAGTGTACAATGTACATAAGCCCTGTTATAGTCCTGTAACCTTGTAAAGTGTAATAAGCCTCGCTAATCAAAGCTTCAAAGCACCAACGTAACTACAAAAGAAGTCAAGTAGCGTGTTAGAATTGACAAGGTTTTCTCAAGAAGTCTCAACCCTCACATTTTAATAATGTACCGTATTTTTCAGGTGGAAGCAAGGCGTACCTCTCTCCCCAACCAACAGTGCCAACTCCTCAGCCACCTCACCTTTAGTGGTATGTATACATTCCATGTAAAAACCTTGTGTATTCCTCCATCCTTGCACATTCGTTTATACACAAGGTATACATTCATTGTATATCTTTTGTGTACACTATACTTTGTATACATTGTATGTAGTGTATACATTCGATGTATACACTGTTCAGTGTGTACATTGTGTACAGTGTGTTTACATTCAATGAATTCCTTGTTTGATACAATGTGTACATTGTACTAAAATCCAATGTATACTTTGTGTATACAGTGTGTACAGTTTGTACATTGTGCTTGTAGTAATGTGAACAGTGTGTGTCTGTACTACGGCACACCGCAGTTTTCAGCAATTAACTCAAAGTATACAGCCACTTCCAGCTCACATCCGATGTATGTGAACAGCTTTTAACTCAGTTTTAAGACCGCTTTTGGGCGTGATTATTACGTCAGTGTGTGTGTATGTATGTGAGTAAATGTGACGTGTGTGAGTGTGAGAAATGACTCCCAATTTATCAAGGAAGAAATTTACGGAGTTCAGGACGCATCTAAACTGGGTATGCCTCTAGTGTATGTGTGTGGGTGTTGCATGTTTCAGATTCTTCAGATTATACCGCATTCTTTCCTTCACTACATATTACCTTAACTCCTTAATATCAGCATTCCAACCGTACAATACTGCAGTGATCTCATAGCACCAGTGAGAATTGTCGTTTAAACTTTTGCTAAATTCTACGAGAAGGTGTTCTAGCATTTTTGTCATAAAAGTGTCAGGATTTTACAGGATTTTACAAGAGGTTCCTCTCCATTCTTGTCATGGATTTTACGAAATTCCGTCAATTAAAGTATCAACAAAGAGCTCTTTGTGGCTTTGCGGCTAGCATTATGTCTGCTCGATATCACGTTCTATGTTTTAGGCGGTTCGGCTGACGTAATTTTAATTGAGCAGAGTGGATGGTTGATTACGCAAAATTGTCTACTTGCTTGAATGAAACCTTATCCGTATCATGATATGGATTAGAGATATTCTTAGAAATTCGTAGGAGCTTGTTCGTGCCCAGCTACGGAACGCGCCGCATGCTTTGTCGAGGATCAATAGGTACAACTCCTGTAAAATCATGACAATTTTGGGCTAGAACATCAACTGAATTCTACGCTAATCTTTGCTATGTACGGCGCGCGCCGTTACGTTTTGCTGAAGAATCACACAATTTTCCGCGCACCTACGCGCAAAACGCGCATTTTCGGATTTAACTTCTTTATATTTCAGAGTTACCACGCACTTTTGCCGGTTTACGAAGAAGGCGATACTTTGGATGAACTTCTGAGCAACAACAAGGTAAGCTGGATTGTTGAATCCATGTTTTGTTTATTGAGGGGTTCTGAACCATCGCCTACTATTCTTGAGATAGTTATAATTAAAGCATTCAACTTGAAAGCATATTTAATATTTGATCTCTTAATCATGCCTCGTGAACCATAGCAGGAGGCGGAAGTGCATGAAACCTCTGATGAAGTAGACCCGCATGGGTATGTCAACATCACTGATATCATGGAGGAGAGGGAGAAACTAATCCGTGAGTATTATAGGAACTCTGGAAAAAGTCCAAATAAGACGAGACATTGTGCTACTATCGACATTGGACTATGCTTACATAGGATGGTAGGACAAAACCCCACCCGGACAAAACCCCACCCGGACGTGGCCCCACCTTAGAGCACGGATTGCGCGATGGGAACGTTCGTGCGAACCATACGTCCTAACCTTAACCGTAACCATTGCGTCACAGGATTACGCACGAGCGTCCCTTTCGCGCAATTTGTGCTCTGAGGTGGGGTTGTGTCCGGGTGGGGTTTTGTCCGGGTGGGCTTTTGTCCGCGCACCTTACATATCAATTATATAAGGCTTACTTGTCTCGATACTGACATCTAAATTCTCAACGTCAATGTTATAGTAGGTCTGACACAGAATAATAAGCAAGGGGAATTAACATAGGTGTTGACATTTGTGAGACTAACAGTTGGCAGAATTCGCTTGTTATTTGCTCCGCCCTATCCTCCTTTGTTGATATCTATCTGATTTTCTTTATTCTCATTTTGCTATATTGACTGAAAGTTTAATTTTGTTCCCCTCATTAATGTTTTATAGATTATTTACAGACGCTTGCTGTACAGTCTACTGTCTACAGTATACAATACAATCCCGCATTTCGTCCCTATTTCCCTCCCCTCTACAGTGTAAATAGCAAATAACACCCGTTCCTCCCTCGTCCTCTCTAGCTCTCTAAGTCACCACCCTAACACCATATCCCCCCTCAGAAAGGAACGAGATGTTAGAAATGGAGTTGGATGACATGAGGAAGTTGATGTGTGTTGTAGCCCCTCAGCACTACATTGACGATGATGCTGTGGAGTACAATAGGGAAAGGGTCGAGTACGCCAAACCAACCACTGCCGCAGATTACAGGAACTCAACTTTCTCAAACCAGCAGAATGCTACCTTCACAGACCAGCAGAATACGCCATTTGCAGACCGCAAGAATTCTACCTTCGCAGATCAGAGAAATTCCACCTTCTCAGCTCAGAAGAACGCCCCCACAGAACCTCGGACTGCTGATTTCTACAAATCAGTGGCAGAGTACACACCCTTCAGTAGTAGGAGAGGGGAGTACACTGCGAAGTATGGTGCGGAGTTCAGCTCAGCAAGGGTGGAGATACCTCCTTATACCTGCATCTCTCCTGGGAATCAGGTACTAATGCGCAGTGTTTAATTACTTACCTTTGTCTCATAAAGCCATACCTATCAGTTAAATTTTACAGCTGCGAGTCAGTGTATGGTAGAAATGGATGATTTTTGGTTACAGTTCATCTCCTAAATTCCTAAAGGCAAATTTCATTTCATTCCCTCCACCCTCTCTTTCTCTGCAACTCTTCACCCCCCTCCTTTCCTTCAGACACGGCTGAGTCCTGCCCCTGACTCCTCCGACTCCGAGACAGACTGCAACCTCTCCACCACCACCCTGGCTGACATTCCAGATATTCCAGAGGACTACTTCTCCCTGAGGAGAGACAGTCCGGATATCCTGCAGATCTCAAGACGAGCTTCCACCACTCCTCCACCCATGTGTCTAGAGCTGGGACAGACAGCAGCGAGACAGACAGCAGCGACACAGACAGAACAGAGACAGACAGCAGCGAGACAGACAGAGCAGAGGCTGTCAGAGTCGGAGCTGAATGGGGCAGAACTGAGGGAATCAGGACTGCATGAATCAGAGATTAGGGAACTGCGGCTGACAGAGCAGCAGATGACTGATGAGGAACTTGTGTTAATCACTCCTTGTCTGGTGCCACCCGAACATCTCCTGACAGAACACCCAAAGACACCAGAACACAGACACCTTGATGACACAAGACTTCCTGATGTCGCCACGCAGCTTGAAGAAAATACCAGACATTCTGAAGAAAACACCAGACAATTTGATGAGGACACCAGGCACTCTGAGTCAAGACAGTTCAGAGATGACGCCAGACATCCCAGTGATGATACGGACAGTGGGGTCGTCTGTCAGGGATCCTCAGGTTAGTCGGAGATTTAACATTCTTATAGTTGTCATTGGCTGGGGCAAGCAAGGAACTTAAAAATTTGGACTACTCTGCTTTTCTCGTTCTGAACTTCTGCTCAATAATCATAAATGTATTCTTTCTACCGAAACCTTTCCCTTCTGGCTTCCACACTCCATTTCCCTTTTCTAACCCTGCCCCTCCCCTATAACAGAAGATTTCAACCCCTGCTGCGAGGGATGTTCTCTCTGGGAACCTGAGAAGGAGGATCTGGTCAGCAGGGTGGTGACATCACAGCAAACCCTGGACCAGGTTAAGAGTGAGAGGGATCAGTTGGAGTACCAGCTACAGCAGCTACAGAACCCCAGGTATTTTCAAAGAACTCAAGGAAAATTCCAGTCATTGTCCTTAATTTTATTTTACGATTTTATGTCTATGAATTGAATTGAAGGATCATGATGGATCAAGTTTTCAATCAAGATAGGAAGTGAATTAATTTTTCAGCCCTCGCCTTATCCCGTACTATTTCAGATGGAGAGGTTGGATGCTGCACTTGGCGGGTCTTGTTCTCCTCCTCTTCCTCGTCTTCTCCTTCCTTCCCTTCTACTTCTCCCACTCCCAGTGCAAGCAGAGCAACCACAACCTCCTCAGTTGGGGAGTGGAGTTCTTCTCTTACAAGGTAGTGCATCTCAGGGACAGAAAGTACCATGTACCTCATTAGGGACCCAATTATAGTCGAATAGTGAGGTTGTTACCTGGGGGTCCTTTCCGAGACAGACTCAAGTCAAAAAACCGAGTTAAGTATAGAGTTAATTGGAAATTTTCACTTCCATATTTAGACTTAAATCCGTTTTTTGACTAAAGTCTGTTTCGGAAAGGACCCCCTGATGTTAGGTTGCCTCATCAACACAATCAGTTAATTGGGTGAAGAGAAAGCTCATTACAGAAGGACTTGATGTAGAAGGTATATGTAACCTTTTAATAACGAGATCCCGATATTTAATAGCGAGATGTAATGGTATCGGTGTTCAGGGCTGGTTTACACGGTTTCTTCTGGGTTTGCTTGTCAGAAAGCACCCTTGTTAGGACAGCCAGAATCATCTTAATGTACATGGTATAATGTACAATGTATATTGTATAAATTATGATGTACAATGTCTAATGTACAATGTACAATGTGCATGGTATGATGTATAGTGTACATTGTTTAATGTATAATGTACAAGGTATAATGTTAAATGTAAAGGTATGAATTACGATGTACATTTAACATTTTCTGGTTGGTTCTGGGTTGTGTTGCTGCATTAATTGATTGTAGAGATGTACCCGATAGCAAATCCTTCATTCTTGATTCGACAGTATCGGCTTTTTGTCGATCTATCGATTGTTCCCAACGCCAAGGTGATTGCATTTGCACCGCTACTGTAACTTAAAACACATGAAAGCTTATGAAACAACAAAATGTTTTAAAAATCATTTCCCTCGGACACAAAATAAACACAATGAAATCTCTTCATGTTTTGAATTACCTGTCAACCGATCAGGAATGAATTTTTCTAAGCTTTCATGTGTTCCTCGGATATCAAAATAACAAAACCTTTTTATTAGCACTTTCGTAATTTATTTATTTAGAATTTTTCGTTTAATTCTGATTTACTATATTTGCGATTTTGCTAAATATCTCATAATGTTTACGTTAATTTTATGATTTCTTACATTTAATAAGGTTTAATTTGATTCCATGTACGATAAAGTTTATATATGACGTTTTTATAACCGCGTTTTTTACAGTATTTTAATGCACTAGTAATTAGCCGATTCACGAAGTGTGTCGTGATTATCAGGTTGTAGAAATGTAGAATGTTTAACGAGGAATTTCACAATAATCAGGATAAAGTGACTTCCCTGGAAATAAGAAATGTTTATGCTTATTTTTCCTAATTTGCCATTTCAACCGATACATGGATGTTGCCTCAAATTATATAATTGTTTCATCAAACTTGGCATAATCAAGAGCTCTAGATTTCACTCCTTCTTATAGTGTTTATTTCTCTAACCAGGGAAGTCACTGTCACTGTGAAATGTGAGAAGTACAAGCCACAGTAGTGTAACCGTGTATAATGAATAGAATCCGTATAAATAGGCTGAATAGGCTCAGGAGATCGGACTGTTCAGTGACAGTTCGAACTGCAGTTTTGAGTTCGCGGCGTAAGGACGTGACATGTATTTAACATGTCTCAGTCTGTACGCCTCGCACACAAATCTTCAGTTCGAACTGCCACTGTTAGACATCAAATGATATTGCTTTAGTTGTAATGTATCACGTGTGTATATACAGGATTTATAGTATTTGATGGAGATATTTAATTGTAAATTTAGTATTTGATTTATAAAACGCCCGGTTTTTGAATTTCAAAAGCAGCCAATTTTCATAAGAAAAATTTCAATATTTTGTGAAAAAAGCTTGCTTTAATGTCGATATTCTTCCTTACTTGAACATAATGAAATGTTCCCTTTATAGTCCGGTAGAAAACTGACAAATTTTGACGAGTTAGGGAACTAACTTGGGGCAATGACTTAGGGTGTTTTTTCGATTCATTATGGTCCCAGGAGTCACCAAACCGGAATCCCCGAAAATCCGGTCGGCACTTTTCGAGATATGGCCACGCCCTTTTTTGACCGTGGGAATTTTTAGCGAAAATCACTAAAAATTCACGAAAAGGCAAATAAGGCATGATTATACTCTTATCCCATGTTTTTTGACCCGAAAAATCGATTAAAACCATTATCTAAGCTCTAGAACCAATATTCCGGCCAGTAGGGGCCACACCCACTTTTTGTCATGGATATTTTGGCTAAAAATCGAAAGTTTCGAAAACATTGGAACATAGGCATGATTATACTCTAGACCCATGTTTTTTGACCCGAGAAATCGATTAAAACCATTATCTAAGCACTAGACACAATATTTCGGCCAGTAGGGGCCACGCCCACTTTTTGTCATGGATACTATGGTTAAAAATCGAAAGTTTCGAGAACATTGGAACATAGGCATGATTATACTCTAGAGCCATGTTTTTTGACCCGAGAAATCGATTAAAAACATTATCTAAGTTCTCAACCCAATATTTTGGCCAGTATGGGCCACGCCCACTTTTTTCGTGGATATTTTGGCTGAAAATCAGAACTTTCGAAAACTTTGTTACTTAGGTATGATCATACTCTTAACCCATGTTTTTTGAACTGATAAATCGATTAAACCAATATAAAAACTGCAGTCCCAATATTTTGGCCAATAAGGGCCACGCCCACTTTTATACATTTTTGAAAAAAACGGAACTTTCCAAAATGTTGCAACATTGGCATGATTATACTCTAAACTCATGTTTAGAGGGTTGGCAGAAGTCGATTGAAAGCATCATTTCAATAATGGCCTAAAACAAAATTATCTTATATCTAAGGCCTAAACAGAAAAGCCAGTAGAGTCCAGTGGGTGTATGACATTTCATCTCACGACATTCCATCTCAGGACACTTCCTTGTCCTGACCCTGACCATAACCATAACCGGAACACTAACTCTGACCCTTACCCAGACTCTTACCTTAGCATAGAGTTGACATATCGCGAGATTAAGTGTCGTGAGATGAAGTGTCCGTTCCCCAGTTCAGTGATCAGTCACTTCCTTACTTGGCTTTTTTGACTACAGCATAGCCTATTTGACTCAACAAATCAATTTAAATTGCTATTTCCTTACTTTTGTAATGCTTGAATATACTATTTTGATCGATATCGGCCACTGCTTGCAAACGAAATTACTTCTGCGCAGGAACTGACATCTTTTACATAAACTGAGCAGGATCGTAAGCTAGGCCCATAGGACTGGTCGTCTTGAACATAACAAGGCAAGTGACGAGTCCGCCAACACAGACCGAATTGATCCTTAGTATCCAGGAGCCGAAATGCCGTCCCCGAAGACACAGGAGATGACTCCTTTCGCCAGTAATGGTATACTAATGTCTGCCGGGATTCTGGGAACTGGAGAGGAACGGGACATTCATCCAGCACACTGAGACACTGCCCAAAAACCTCATGGTTGCCCGAGCCTCTCGAAGGTCTGTCCCCCTTTTAGTAGTAGAACCTACTCACCTACCAGTGTCCGCTGTCCATTCACAACTAATTGACCATTGTTTCATTGAACTCTCATTGAAGATTGAACTTTCAACAGCTTTACAACTTATTTGGGGCCATCCATAAAGGACGTCCGCAAAATTTTGACCATTTTAGACCCCTCTCCCCCCTTGTCTGCAAACGTCCGCATTTCAGAAACCCCTCCCTCCCCCAGGATGTCCGCATTTTCTTGAAAATCTTTTGGGTCATCATTTCTGGGCCCGAAATTTCACGATTTTCTAGTGAAATAACCGTGAAATCGACCAAAATTTCCATAAACTGCGGACGTCCGCATCTGGCCAAACACCTCCCCCCCCCCCCCCTCATTGCGGACGTCCTTTATGGATGGCCCCTTTCCGGAATCTATGAATTCAATAATAGTCAATTAATCAGGGTAGGCAGAGATAATTTTACCCTCCTACTGGCGTCTGCACTCTCCTGTACACTGTGTTGATTGAACGACTGAACCGCATGGTTGGTCACTCTGACAACCTGTCAGATTTTCTCACCACGGTATTCAGAAATGGGAATCGAACCAACAATCTCCTGATTGAGATTTATCTAACGCTTTGCTCATCTGAGCTATCAGGAGCAACTTCTTCAGAGTTACTATTATCAGCAAATTCACTGTATGAGGGTAAGAGAGTGTAACTATAATCTTATTACGATATTGGTGAATTACTTACTACTTTACTTGGTATTTTGGTATTCTTCATATATTCTGATATACAGTTGAAATTCATGACAGAATGTGGGTACTATCCCTATTGGCCAAAATATTTCCTTATTCAGGCCGTAGATAATGCTTTCAATAGATTTCTCGTACCAAAAGCATGAACTTTGAGTATAATCATGTCCATGTATATTTGAGCACTTTATGTTTTGGAAAGTTCCAATTTTCACTTTTCACTCAAAATATACACAACAAAAAGTAGGCGTGGCCCAAACTGGCCAAAATATTGGGTTAAGAGCTTAAATAATGGTTTTAATCGATTTCTCGGGTCAAAAAACATGGCTCTAGAATATAATCATGCCTATGTTCCAATGTTTTCGAGACTTTCGATTTTTAGCCAAAGAATCCATGACAAAAAGTGGGTGTGGCCTCTACTAGCCGAAATATTGGGTCTAGAGCTTAGATAGTGATTTTAATCGATTTCTCGTGTCATAAAACATGGGTCTAGAGTATAATCATGCCTATGTTCCAATGTTTTCGAGACTTTCGATTTTTAGCCAAAGTATCCATGAAAAAAGTGGGCGTGGCATCTACTAGCCGAAATATTGGGTCTAGTGCTTAGATAATGGTTTTAATCGATTTCTCGGGTCAAAAAACATGGGTCTAGAGTATAATCATGCCTATGTTCCAATGTTTCGAAACTTTCGATTTTTAGCCAAAATATCCATGACAAAAGAGGGTATGGCCCCTACTGGCCGAAATATTGGTTCTAGAGCTTAGATAATGGTTTAATCGATTTTCGGGTCAAAAACATGGGATAAGAGTATAATCATGCCTTTATTTGCCTTTTCGTGAATTTTTTAGTGATTTTCGCTAAAAATTCCCACGATCAAAAAGGGCGTGGCCATATCTCGAAAAGTGCCGACCGGATTTTCTTCGGGGACTCATTTGCTTGACCATAATGAATCGAAAAACCAATTCATTGCCCCAAGAATTCCTGACTGATCCGGTTTGGATTGACTCTGGGAGAAACAGACAACAGTTCTTCAGTATCGTATTTCAAGATTGATATTTGGAATCAAGAGGCTTCGCATTTAAAACTGGCACATTTGAATGGCATTTGCAAATTGTAGTTGTATAACAATCACATAGCATCCTATTCTTGCAGAGATAATTAAGATCAATATTGTTTCTCGTTTCATAGCGAAATCACAATCGTGAAGATATTGATAATATTATGAATTATGAATTACTTTTAAACTGATCTTATTGATTATTGATATGTACTTACGGTGTAACATATATTTGATGTTTTGAAGTTTAAAATTAATAAAGCTAATATCCTTCATTTTAGAATACTTAATTACTTTTGTTTTTCCTTGGTCTTTGCTTGACGATATATTAGTTTAAATATGATGATTCACCCTAAGGACAGTTGCCACATTCAATTGCCATGCTTCAGGTTTGTTCACGTTGTTGCTGCAACTTTTCCACATTTGCACGCCGCGCGCTTCTCCGATTGAATGCGCGCTTTTTCTCCAGTGCGCCGGGCCGCGCGCTTTTCTCCGAATGGACTAGGGACGCGCCGCGCGCTTGCTCTAACCAGATCCCTAGTTTTACAGCGATAGGTTCCCCTGGTTAGGGAAACCTATCGCCGGTAGGTCTCCCATATAAACGGGAGCCTTCATTATCTATGACAATGACGTCACTCAGAAAAATATAATTAAGCGCACCTAGCGCTTTGCTTTAAGTACTAGGGTTAGGGTCAGGATTAGGGTCAAGATTTGTTAGGTTAGGGTTAAGATTAAGGTTAGGTTTTGGTTAGGTTATGATAGGTTTAGATACAGAAAAATTGACGTTTAGATCTGTGACGTCACCAGAGCCGTTTATATGGGGAGAGATGTGAATGGCACCATTTTGGTATCATTGCATTGGCGATCGTACCATTGGTACCATTGGTTAATTGCGCCATTGTTACCATTCCTGCCAATGGCGCACTCAAATGGCAATTTGCGGTCCTGGTAGGCAAGGATGGTGGAACCATTTTAATGGTGCCAATGGCGCCATTAAGAAGCGACGCGATACCAAGTTCGAGATCGACCATTAAAGGGGATTGGCATTTGGCACCATTGTCACCAAGGGAACACCATTGGTGCCATTGGACATATTGGTAACACAACAATGGTGCTGCACAACAATGGTGCCAGTGGCGCCAATGGCACCATCGGTACCAACATGTCCAATGGCACCAAATCCAATAGTGCCAAATGTGTTATTGCTGGCAATGGTGCCAACGGTGCCACCATTGTCGTTGATGGATTTCTCCCATCCCTGCGCGCAACACTCGGAGGTTTGGAGGGTCGTGTTGAGGTGGCAACATTGCAGTGGCATTGTTCTATTTGAATGGCACCATTTCTATCATCTGTGCCAATTGCACCATTGTAACCATTGGTGCCAATTGCTGCACCATTAGTGCCAATGGCACTATAAAATGGTGCAATTTGCGCCAATGGTAACAATGATGGCATTTGCGCCAATGGTAACAATGTTGATGGATTTCTCCCATCCCTGCGCGCAACACTCGGAGGTTTGGAGGGTCGTGTTGACGTGTTGCGGAAAACGTTGTGCGCGGCGGAGGGTAGGGTAACATCCTACAAGTAACAATGGTGCAATTGTCACCAATGCTAGCAATGGTGCCATTTAAATAGCGACAATGGTGCCATTGGCACCATTTTCACCAATGACACATTTGGCACCATTGGTTATTGAAAGTTGGTACCAATGGTGCTATTGTTATTGTTACTGGCACCATTGCAGTGGCATTGGTTCTATTGCTACCATTGGTATCAATGGTGCGATTGGTGCCAATGGTTCCAATGGTGCCAAATGTGTCACTGCTGGCTATGGTGCCACCATTGTCGCTATTTGAATGGCACCATTTCTATCAATATCATTGGTGCCAACTGAACCATTGTAACCATTGGTGCCAATGGCACCATTAAAATGGTGCCATTTGCGCCAATGGTAACAATGGTGCCATTTGCGCCAATGGTAAATAATTTGGCACCAATGCTAACAATGG
Organism: Beroe forskalii; assembly: GCA_011033025.1. NCBI lineage: Eukaryota > Metazoa > Ctenophora > Nuda > Beroida > Beroidae > Beroe > Beroe forskalii. The sequence continues at coordinate 16,042 of WFMF01000050.1, read as the reverse complement.
TGCCATTAAATAGCGACACAAGTTATTGGCACTACTAATGAGACATTTGGCACCATTGGTGCCATTGGACATATTGGTACCATGGCATTGGTTCTACCATTGCAGTGGCATTTGTATCTAATGGTGCCATTGGCACCTATGGTACCAATGGCGCCATTCAAATAGTCCGATATATTTCGGGCCATTTAAATGGCGCCATTGTCACCATATGTGCCAATGGCACCATATGGTGCCAATGGCACCATTTCTACCATTGGCGCCAATGGCACTATTGGTGCCATTTTAATGGTGCCAGTGGCACCATTGGTGCCAATGGTAGCATCAATGGTCCAATGACACCATTGATGTCATTACAATAGTGCCAGTGGCACCAATGGCACCATCGGTACCAATATGTCCAATGGCACCGATGGTGCCAATTGTTCCATTTGTGATAATTGTGCCAATGACTTCTTCTCTTCTTCTAAGGGTGGAACCGTGCCGTCAGGACCAACCTCTGCTGGCTGAGCCCAAGGCTCCCTGAGATATACAATATTAATACTACCAATATGATATGCCGCAACGATCTTCTCGGAGCCTAGATGATCGTCGCCATCCTGCAGCTTGCAATCCCTTACGGAGCGAGCCCAAAAGGGAAGACAGAGACCAAACTGCCTGAGAGAATTCGCACACTAAGAGTGATTTGACCTGGAGATATGATCTATCAAGTGGAAACTGGGAATAGGAATCGAAGTCGCTTTAACTGAGAACGGGTCTCAGTGCAACGAAGATACTGTTGTTATTGATCAGTCAAAACTTCTGAGAAACAAATCTGTACTTTGTGTTATCTGACTGCCATTATATGCGATTATATGCGAAGAGCATAGACAGAAGTGGCCTGGGACCCATGTTACTAGGAGTTAGGACTGAGTGTTGAGGCCTAACCAGAGAGGTGCCAATGGTACCATTGTCGCTATATAAATGGCACCATTGGTACCATTGATGCCACTCCCCTCTAATGGTGATCTCGACTTTAATATCGCTTCTTAATGGCGCCATTGGCATCATTAAAATGGTTCCAGTGGCATCCAATGGCGATCGCCAATGGTACCAATGGTGATCGCCAATGGTACCAATGGCGATAGGGTGCACCCATTGGTACCATTTAAACCATCACCATTGGTGACAATGGATCTCCATTAAAGTGCCATCTAGTGGCACCAATGGCACTAATGGTGCCATTGGTGATATGTGCTACCTGCTATGACGCTTTAATGATATTGTCTTCAACTGTTGTTGTTTACTTACACTGTTTTGTTTCCCACACTAGGATTTATCATTTACACATGGCGTCAGTGTGTCTGGTTGGTAACCGAGGTAGAGTAGTCTCAGAGCGCTCCTCTCTTGTTCCTTGTGTTGAACGTGTGCTCTCTCATTGGTTAGCCAGCGTGTCACGTGACCTGAATGCGCGCTCCTATTGGCTGAACTACAACTCCATGGTACAATTATCTCTAACCAATAGGAGGCGGGGATTCAGGTCACGTATATTCAGGCCAGCCAATCAGCGCGCGGCTCTGTTGAGAGAGCGTGACACAGAGAGTAGCTTACACAGAGCACTCATTTCATTGTCACGATCGTTTCCTTGTGTTGCTCTGAGCTGCTCTGCCTCGTATTTCGTGTCGACCCTTTCATCATCTGACGTCATGAGGTAATTCTCAATTGTAATTAATTAGTAATTAATTCATAATTAGACTTCTATTCATAATTACTTTGACCATAATGAACATTCAAAGTTCATCATGAATCAATCTTAATTTACACAAAATTCCAATCTTTTCCTGATTTAGTTTATTGCTGATATTACTGCTTCTCTCATTATCATTTTACATTCCATTCCCCAACTGTTGAACTACGCATATTTATTTCATCTTATCATTCAAACTGTTAATCGGCAACACTTCTACACATTCTACATTCCTCCTGATAACTTGAAATCGTTGATAACGGTGTTTTCATTGATCAATATTCTTCATTTTTTCAAATTATTTCTTCTGATTTACTTCTCTTGCGTACCTTGATCAAAGGAACATTTGGACTTTCTTTCTTATACCCGAGGCCCAGTCATTATCTACAGAGCTAGAGATCTAGCCATCACGATGCACGTTGCAACATCATTCTATTCTTTCTTTGCCGTGAAGTATACTGATTGGGCCTCTGGCTATAACCCTTTCATTCCCGCACCTAAATTTCTTTTCCATTTATTCTAACTCACATTTTATTTTCACTCTATTTTGAATATTGTTTCATTTACTATTTCTCTCATGAGGGACCTGTATCAAGATCCTCCCTGACTGTCAAGAGAACCCTCTCAGAGAGTCAGAGGGTTGCTGATGTGGTCCTGGATTCTGTTGCTGTCTCTGTTTTTTGCTGCCACTCACTGCTTCTGGATGATATCAGAAAGGAGTCTCTCATGCTTCTTCAGAAACAAAGCTAAGTATTTTCAGTGTTATTTTTACTTAAAGGGGTAGTATACTATAGAAACGACTTCCCATGAGATTCAAATAATTATGATTTTATCACTTCTCACCTTGCGTGTTATACAATAGTGAAATCCCCATGCCTCTATCTTAATTAGATCGCGAGTTATTGCGGTTTAAAGATTTTAGTACAATGACGTCACTCTCGCATCAACGTGTTGCTGCGCCGTGTTACAATACGTGTGAACAATGGTATTGTCGTGTGTAATAGGTGTTAATTCAGATGAAATTGTTGAATTTTTATCATTTCTTCATCTTTTGATCGAAAGATGCTTATCCGTAAAATTTGTAATAAATTTCGTCTTGACATCTTAGCTTTGAATCCTTATTAACGTGATAATATCATGATTGATTATAAAATAATCCTGTCAAATTGAGGTGCTCTCGCTATAACAGTACTGTCAGTTATATATGGAGATTGGACAACTTCTTTCCTCCTGAGGATAAGTCAAATCTAGAGTGGATGTGTTACAGATATAATAATGGCATAGAATGACAAGAATGGGACTTTCTTCCGACTGTGGGTCGTGGGAGTATTCGGTATGGGGTGGAATATTGACTGGACAGTGGTGCACTTGTATCATTGAGTTGATTAGTCGGTGTAGATTGAGTGTAGCATGGGCATAGTTTTTTTTCTTCTGTGGCAAGAGGAGTGATAGATGATGCTATTTCTATTCTTGTGACATGATCATTACTCCTGATCACCACGTCTGTGGAATCAACAATGGTGAGTAGGGCATATCGAGGTGAGGTTAAAAGTCTGTTCCTCAGTGTGGCATGAGCACTTGTAGGCAGAGCATATGGAATAGAGTAGGGCATAAAGAGTGGGACTTATTATGGGTAGATGGGCGATTGCAGATGGAGTGATGTAAATTGTAATGAAGCAACGAGGTTGAAACTCAAAACTTCTGGTCGAATGTAACATAGAGATTGGTCCTTGCTCCTTGTTAGATATCGATTGTCGTTTGTGATAGGGACCAGTATAGTGAGAGTGAGAGTGAGTAGCATATTGAGCTTTTATGTTGAGGAATTTCAAATGTGAATATCAAGCTTCCTTCTGCAGTATACCAACGGTAGTTGATTCTTTGATTGTTGAATATTCTGAATATTCAAGGCGGATACTGTTATTTCTTTAGTAAACAGTTTAATCTGTACTAGAACTATTTAGGTAGGATGTTGTAGTGACACATTGGTGGTTACGCTATCAATTTTATTCTTAATAAATACTGATCATCAGTTGTGTATTTTTATCTACATATCTAATATGATCATTGATCAACATTAGAAGACATACATAATTATCCATTTTCATTAAAAAAATGTTTGGAGTACATCTGTCCTGTGAAATATGCTTAGACCCACTGTCCAGCAGCAAATATTACGCTACAACATTGGAATATTCGAAGGGCATCAATAATAAACCAAGGACTTATTGTGTCGTATTCAAATTGCACCTTATAACAAAGTAATTGTCCAATTAATCCAGGCAATCAATAGAATCAATGAAGTGGTACAATAATGATTCAAAATTTTAATCTCATGCATAAAAAATGGAACAAAAAAGAATGCAGTGTGCTTAACTAATAGTGGTGAATGTATCATGGAATATGCAGTACTTAACATAGCGTTCATAGCGCAAGTTTGTGGCCTGATGCGAGAGTGACGTCATCGCGCCATAACATAAAGGTGCGATATCTCGCGATTGGAGGTACATAGAATTATAGGGATTTCACACAATTTATCAGCACAGTATCAGCTACTAAATTGGACAATAAGAAAAGGCACTTTTTCTGGAGTATACTACCCCTTTAACTTTTATCGGGCGGGGTGTGGGCAGGGAATTTGGATTGGAGACTGAGAGGAAGGTTGAGAGAGTGGGGAGAGAGGGCAGGGTTTCAAGATGGGGACCTCAGTGCCCTCAGCCCAACCCAGCTGTGCATTGTACTTGGTGAGTCAGCCATGGACAATGTATCATTCCCACCCACTCACTGACTGACTGACTGACTGACTTACAAATTCACTCTTTCATCACTCATACCACATTCACTCAATCTCGTTCGTTTACTCGCACGGATTTTGAACGTACGTTTTTGTCAGGATTTTGAACGTACGTTTTTGCCCGGATTTTGAACGTACGTTTTTCGCCCGGATTTTGAACGTACGTTTTCTGCCCAGATTTTGAACGTATTTCGCACGTATATCGCACTCTGAAGAAGGATGGAGGAGAGAAGGGAGTGAGGAGGGAGGGGAGAGAGGGAGGGAGCAGGGGTGGAAGTGTTGAATTTGAACCTCATTTCATTCACCCCAACTTTTTACTTTCATAGCATTCCTTTCAGGAGAAGATGGGACCGAGGTAGAAAAGATGGAACCAGGAGACTTGGGAATCCCCTAAGAATCTTCCGCTGTCACATTCGTCTCAGAGACAGAATTCCAGTTACAAGGTAAGTAATTTGAAAGTTATTTTCGACTTATTTTGTATCGTTGAGCTCCAGGATTCATGATTAGTGATTAGTAATTAAATTTATAGCTCGATATGTCACTTTCACTACCCCGTATCAAGTACATTTCCCCTCTCAGGAACTCGGTTATCTTTTGCTCTTTTGGAAAGTGGATAAAGAGAGTGGGGCTGAGAGAAACAATAAACTATGATCAATGGCCTCGGAACTTGCTGTGAGTTTCATTGATTTGATAATTGTTTCTTTTGAAATACCAAAATCATTCACATGCTGATATTCCTAGATTTCATTAAAAAGTCATTTTAAGTTTTTACCAGAGTTTGCAATAATTCTTAAAAAGCTTACAATAAATTTCTCAGGAGCTGTACCAAGAAATCAGAGCTGGTGAACTCTCATTCGAGGAGGGAGCGGAGTTACGAGCTATTCTGGATTCCGCTGTGAGTAAGCAACTTTTTTGTTTTTAACTTTTTCGAATTTAGTAGGATTTTCAGTACAGTGGGATGACGTGGGTGTTAATGATAGGTTGTTTTAGGACCGGCTATTTTTTTGATTGCATTGTTTTGAATTGCGGTTTCTGATTGGTTGTTTTTATGGTTTGCGGTTTCTGGTTGGACGGTGGTTTCTTATGTTTGGTTGATGTTTTAACTGACAGATTGGGAATATAGGGGAGTGAGGGATGAGGTGTGAGTACTGAGTAGGATACTGCGCTCTTTATCTTTTACTTTTTTACTTATTCATTTACCTTTTTTACCTTTAATCACTATTCAATAATCCATCTCAATTTATTTATTGAATACATTTACTTCATAAGCAATTACTCAAACTTCTTAAAACTTAAAGCAAATTAAAACTTAAAACTAATTCTAACTTAAAACTAAATAAAACTAAATAAAACTTGAAACTAATTAAAACTAACTAAACTAATTTAAACTAATTAAAACTAATTAAAACTAATTAAAATAAATAAAACTTAAAACTAATTAAAACTAACTAAACTAATTAAAACTAATTAAAACTAATTAAAACTAATTAAAACTAATTAAAACTAATTAAAACTAATTAAAACTAATTGAAACTGATTAAAACTGCGTACTTATACTTTATCTTTTACTTTTTTACATAAAACTTATAACAACTTAAAACTAATCAACTAACTGTAACATATTCATAATTAAAGCTTAAAACTAATAAAAACATAAAAAGACTTAAACCAATCACATTTTGGAAATAAATTTTGTGAAAATTTGGAAATTTCGTGAAAATTTGGAAATTTTGTGAAAATTTGGAAATTTTGTGAAAATTTGGAAATTTTGTGAAAATTTGGAAATTTTGTGAAAATTTGGAAATTTTGTGAAAATTTGGAAATTTTGTGAAAATTTGGAAATTTTGTGAAAATTTGGAAATTTTGTGAAAATTTGGAAATTTTGTTAAAATTTGGAAATTTTGTGAAAATTTGGAAATTTTGTGAAAATTTGGAAATTTTATGAAAATTTAGAAATTTCGTGAAGGTTGAAATTTGGGAAATAAAAAACAAAATATCAAACAAAAGCAAACTAAAAAACAAAACTAAATTTTGGAAAATCTAAGAATCAAACCGACTAATTATTTTGTTCATATTCATTTATGTACCTAACTTTTTCATGTATATTCTGACTCATTTAAGTATCATTTCAACCATTTCTAATTTACTTCTTTACTTTTAATTTACTGTTCAGATCGTGTTTTTGTTCACTTTGAGTTGAGCGTTGAGAGTGAGTTGGAGACTAGGGCAAATATTGATTATTGATGATGATGGCTGGTGATGTTGACTGTTGACTGACGCGTTTTTGACTTAAGACTTAAGTCAGGAATTACGGATGATGATTATGATATGGTTTTGTGTTCGATGGGTGTTCAATGTTGCGTGGATTATTAAATAGGAACTGAATGTTTTGTATGGGGTATGAATCAGGATATTCTAATTTATATTATGTTTGTAGACGTGTGTAAACTTTAACTTGATAATCAATGATACTGCCGAGGTTATCTCTTCAGGTCGAGGGAGACGGCAGGAGAGTGTTTTGAACGGGACGGCATATCTCAAGCTCAAGTCTAGAAACGGCTTAGCAAAGCCGCGCAGAAAAGACAGCTTTACTTTGTAATTGTTCACTGACTGTTCACTGACTTTTGGTCAAGTTTACAAACAGTTAAATTATTGTTGTTTTCAGATTTGAATTTAAGATTTGAATTCAAGATTTGAATTTAAGTTTCGAATTTAAAAATTGAATTTAAGAGTTGAATTTAAGAGTTAAATTTAAGATTTTAATTTAAGATTTGAGTTTAAGGTTTGAGTTTAAGATTTGGATTTAAGATTTGAATTTAAGATTTGAATTGAAGGTTTGAATTGAAGGTTTTAATTGAAGATTTGAATTGAAGATTTGAGTGGAAGATTATTTTTCCGAAAATAATTTCAATATTACTTGAATTTAGAATTTTGGCGGATATTTGAGGGCATTTGCAAATTGAGTATTAATCATACTGTTTCCTTTGCACTGAAACCGTTTCACTTAGAGCTGAATGTTAGGGCAGCTCGGTAAAAGTTATTACTTTGCTTGCGTATGTTTTTAACTTTGGTTTTAATGTTTGACTTTTCTTTTTGGGAGTTGCGTTAACCTACTATTTTAAAGATGTGCATTTATTGTTAATCTCAAATTTCTTCTGTGTTTCATTTTCATCATGATTATGTGCTTGGACTGCAGTGATCGATTGTTGGGCAGCTGGATCATGTAGTCTGAATTGAACCATTTCTATGAATTAGGTGAGACGTTTCTTCATTGTCTCATTAGCTAATTCAATTAGCTAGAAATAGATAATGAGACAGAATACTTGTCTGATCTCACTGTATTTTTAAATGGTCTGATTTTGGTTATGATTCATGAATCATAACCAAAATCAGACCATTTAAAAATACAATGAGATAAGACGAATCTTCTGTCTCATTATCTACTTCTAGCTAATTGAATCAGCTAATGAGACGATGAAGAAAACTAGTTCAATTCTGACTACATGATTCAGCTGCCCAACAATCGAATCGATCACGCGTTCTGCAACTAGAACTGAAGCTGCTTAACAGTAACACTCTACCAACACCAAATTTATGTCCTTGACATATTTCAAGGACATAAATTTGGTGCGCGCGCACTTTCCTCGGAAAGAAGACATGTTCGGCATGTCCGTTTAACTTATACTTAGTGCTAATCGCACATGAAGACCATATGGTCTTCATGAGCGATTAGCAACAAGTAAAAATTAAACGGACTTGCCGAACAGGTCGCTCCTTCTTTCAGAAGAAGTGCGCGCGCCTTCTTTCGGAGCAAAGTGCGCGCGCGCCTTCTTTCGGAGCAAAGTGCGCGCGCGCCTTCTTTCGGAGCAAAGTGCGCGCGCGCCTTCTTTCGGAGCAAAGTGTGCGCGCGCCTTCTTTCGGAGCAAAGTGCGCGCGCGCCTTCTTTCGGAGCAAAGTGCGCGCGCGCCTTCTTTCGGAGCAAAGTGCGCGCGCGCCTTCTTTCGGAGAAAAGTGCGCGCGCGCCTTCTTTCGGATGAAAGTGCGCGCGCGCCTTCTTTCGGATGAAAGTGCGCGCGCGCCTTCTTTCGTGTTTCGGATGAAAGTGCGCGCGCGTCTTCTTTCGGAGGAAACTAGTGCGTGCGCGCCTTCGAATTCGAACATCGTTGTGTCCAGCCCATGTCGAGTGTTAAGCGACTGAACCATAGCCATTTACAATTATTTGATTCGAGTTTTTCAGCTAATTAGAACCAGTTCAATTCTGACTATGACACAGCTCTGCTAACTGCTAAGCCTAACATTCGATCATGATGCATGATTGTAAGATTACGGTGACAGTTCGAACTGCACTCTGCGCGGCGTATGAAAAGCATCTCTACGCCGCGCACGCAAAAGACGCGCAAACTGCAGTTTGAACTGCAGTTTGCTCGTCTTTTGCGTGCGCGGCGTAGAGATGCTTTTCATACGCCGCGCAGAATTGAGCCGCGCAGAGTGCAGTTCAAACTGCCCCTGCTACGGTGAGTTTCATGTTGAAGTTCATTCCACATGAAAACACAGGAAAATGAAAGATTGCGAATAAATACACAGCTTCAAAAAATGTGCAACTCCCAAAATAGAACGAACGTCAAACAATAAAACCAAAAACAAACACAAGCAAAACATTTGCTATTTTCCGTGCCCTGATGGCGGACATCCAGCTCTAAGTCTAAGTGAAATAGTGTCAGTGCTCATTCAGTTTCATTGTGAACACGAGTCAAGAGCAAAGATTGGAATCAAGAGTGAACTTTTCGGGTCATATTGCTAAATTGCGTTTGAGCTGGATGTCGTGTCTTAAAAAAGGCATGCGTGATGCACATCAACTATAGCCAAATTCTAAATTTAAATAAAATTAAATAAATATCTGAGAAGAAATAATTTTAAATTTAAATGTGAAAAATCGTTAATTAACAATAATTTAATTCTTTAATTATTAGGAAACTTGACCATAAGTCAGTGAACAGTCTAACTCTAACAATTAGTAATAATAATAAATCTGTTGATTCTGCGCAGCTTTGCTACTCTAAGGAATTGGAAACAGTGATTCATAATACTCAATCTGCAAAAGGCCATATATCAGCCTAAATTCTAAATTCAAGTAGAATAGAAATAGGTATCTGAAAGATAATCTTAAATTGAACTCTTAAAAAAACTCAAATAATAAACAACAATAATTTAATTTTGTAAACTTGACCAAAAATCCGTGAGCAGTCTAACAATTAAAAAATAAATCTGTCTTTTATGCGCGGCTTTGCAAAGCCGTCTCCAAAAGTCACCCTCTGCATCTGTAACTCCGTAAAGTTGAGCTGGAGAACACTCTCCCATGTATCTCCCTCGACCTGAAGAGATAATCTCGGCAGTATCATTGATTATCAAGTTGACAAGTTAAAGTTTACATACGTCTACAAATTCATAATGCAAATTAAAAATATCATCATAATTCATACCCCACCCAAAAGATTCAGTTCCTATTAAATAATCCACACAACATTGAACACCCATCGAACACAAAAACATATCATAATCATCATCCGTAATTCCTGACTAAAGTCTTAAGTCAAAAACGCGTCAGTCAACAGTCAACATCACCAGCCATCATCATCAATGATCAATATCTGCCCTAGTCTCCAACTCACTCTCAAACGCTCAACTCAAAGTAAACAAAAACACGATCTGAACGCTATAATAGGTAGGTACAGTAAATTAAAAGTAAAAAAGTAAATTAGAAATGGTTGAAATGATACTTAAATGAGTCAGAATATACATGAAAATGTTAAATGAATATGAACAAAATAATAAGTCGGTTTGATTCTTAGATTTTCCAAAATTTTGTTTTGTTTTTTAGTTTTGTTTTTTAGTTTTGTTTTTTAGTTTTGTTTTTTAGTTTTGTTTTTTAGTTTTGTTTTTTAGTTTTGTTTTTTAGTTTTGTTTTTTAGTTTTGTTTTTTAGTTTTGTTTTTTAGTTTTGTTTTTAGTTTTGTTTTTTAGTTTTGTTTTTTAGTTTTGTTTTTTAGTTTTGTTTTTGTTTTTTGAGTTTTTGATATGATATTTTGTTTTGTTTTTTATTTCCCAAATTTCAACTTTCACGAAATTTCCAAATTTTCAGAAAATTTCCAAATTTTCACAAAATTTCCAAATTTTCACAAAATTTCCAAATTTTCACAAAATTTCCAAATTTTCACAAAATTTCCAAATTTTCACAAAATTTCCAAATTTTCACATAATTTCCAAATTTTCACAAAATTTCTAATTTCCAAAATTTGATGGTTTAAGTCGTTTTACGTTTCAAGTAGTTTTAAGCTTTAATTTAAATATGTTTTAGTTAGTTGATTTGTTTTAACTTTTTATTAGTTTTATGTAAAAAAGTAAAAGAATAAAAGATTAAGTACGCAGTTTTAATTAGTTTAATTAGTTTTAATTAGTTTTAATTAGTTTTAATTAGTTTCAATTAGTTTCAATTAGTGTTAATTAGTTTTAATTAGTTTCAATTAGTTTTGATTAGTTTTAATTAGTTCAGTAAGTTTTAATTAGTTTTATTTAGTTTTATTTAGGTTTAAGTTAAAATTGGTTTTAAGTTTTAATTTGTTTCAAGTTTGTTCAAGAAGTTTGGGTAATTGCTTATGAAGTTAATGTAATCAATAAATAATTTGAGAGGGATTATTGAATAGTGATTAAAGGTAAAAAAGGTAAATGAATAAGTAAAAAAGTAAAAGATAAAAAGCGCAGTATCCTACTCAGTACTCACACCTCATCCCTCACTCCCCTATATTCCCAAACTGTCAGTTAAAACATCAACCAAACATAAGAAACCACCGTCCAACCAGAAACCGCAAACCATAAAAACAACCAATCAGAAACCGCAATTCAAAACAATGCAATCAAAAAAATAGCCGGTCCTAAAACAACCTATCATTAACACCCACGTCATCCCACTGTACTGAAAATCCTACTAAATTCGAAAAAGTTAAAGACAAAAAAGTTGCATACTCACAGCGGAATCCAGAATAGCTCGTAACTCCGCTCCCTCCTCTAATGAGACTTCACCGGCTCTGATTTCTTGGTACAGCTCCTGAGAGCCTGAGAAATTAATTGTTAGTTTCTTTGAGAATTAATTGCAAACTCTGGTAATAACTTAAAATGACTTGCTCAATGAAATTTAGTACTTTTGTAATTTCAAATGAAACAATTACATCAAATCAATAAAATTATACTACTCACAGCAAGTTTCGTGGATGTTGATGGGTTATCTTCAACCTCGATCTTTTTCTACGTTTCAAAAGAGGGCCGAGTTCCTGAGAGGGGAATTGAGTTATTGATACGGGGTAGTGAAAGTGCAACATATCAAACTCTAAAATTTAATCATGAATCCTGAAGCCCAACGATATAAAATAAGTCCGAAATAACTTTTAAATTACTTACCTTGTAACTGAAATTCTGTCTCCGAGACGAATGTGACAGCGGAAGATTCTTAGGGGATTCCCAAGTCTCCTGGCTCCATCTTTTCAGCCTCGGTCCTATCTTCTCCTGAAAGGAATGCTATGAGAGGATTAAGTTGGGGGACGAAATGAAACATGGTTCAAATTCAACACTTCCACCCATGTTCCGGGTTGCCCTGCCCCTCCCCCTCTCTCCCCGTCATACATACTTAGATACTCACATTAGTAGCAAAAATCAAAACAAACAACCGATATCCTAAAAAACCTGAATCCACTTCCCGGTGAATTGAAAATCCTACTACTAAAATAAAGGCTAAGCTTAATGCAACATAGAGCAAAATTCAATAGTGAAAATGTTGCAATACTCACAGCGGAATCCAGGATAGCTCGTAACTCCGCTCCCTCCTCGAATGAGACTTCACCAGCTCTGATTTCTTGGTACAGCTCCTGAGAAATTTATTATAAGGTTTTTTAAGAATTATTGCAAACTCTGGTAAAAACTTGAAATGAATTTTAAATGAAATCTAGGAATGTCAGCAAAAGGATGATTTCGGTATTTCAAAAGAAACAATTATCAAATTAATGAAACTCACAGCAAGTTCCGAGGCCATTGATCATAGTTTATTGGTTCTCTCAGCCCCACTCTCCTTATTTTCTTTCCAAAAGAGCAAAAGATAGCCGAGTTCCTGAGAGGGGAAGTGTTATTCATACTTATTGATACGGTGTAGTGAAAGTGTAACATATCGAGCTCTAAAATTTAATCAGTAATCATGAACCCTGAAGCCCAACAATAAAAAATAAGTCCAAAATAACTTTCAAGTTACTTACCTCCTCAGAACTGGAACTCTGTTTCCGAAGTTCCGAGACGAATGTGACAGCGGAAGATTCTTAGGGGAATCCCAAGTCTCCTGGCTCCATCTTTTCAGCCTCGGTCCCATCTTCTCCTGAAAGGAATGCTATGTGAGAATAAAGTTGGGGTGAATGAAATGAGCTTCAAATTCAACACTTCCACCCCTGCTCCTTCCTCACACCCCTCCCTCCTCACTCCCTTCTCTCCTCCATCCTTCTTCAGAGTGCGATATACGTGCAAATACGTTTAAAATCTGGGCAGAAAACGTACGTTCAAAATCTGGGCAGAAAACGAACGTTCAAAATCACGGCGAAAAACGTACGTTCAGAATCCGTGCGAGTAAACGAACGACATTGAGTGAATGTGGTATGAGTGATGAAAGAGTGAATTTGTAAGTCAGTAAGTCAGTCAGTCAGTGAGTGGGTGGGAATGATACATTGTCCATGGCTGACTCACCATGTACAATGCACAGCTGGGTTGGGCTGAGGGCACTGAGGTCCCCATCTTGAAACCCTGCCCCTCTCCCCACTCTCAACCTTCCTCTCTCAGTCTCCAATCCAAATTCCCTGCCCACACCCCGCCCGATAAAAGTTAAGTAAAAATAACACTGAAAATACTTAGCTTTGTTTCTGAAGAAGCATGAGAGACTCCTTTCTGAAATCATCCAGAAGCAGTGAGTGGAAAAAAAACAGAAATTGCCAGGAATTCCCCATCAGCAAACCTTTGACCCCCCTGGAGGGTTCTTTGGGCAGTCAGGGAGAAAATTTTTTAAGGGCACAAAAAAGAAATATTTAAAGAAAAAATATTTAAAAAAGAGTGAAAAATAAAATGTAAGAATAAATGGAAAAGAAAAAGGTGGGGAAATGGTCGTTGGAGGTTCCCAATCAGTTTCCACGGGAAAGAAAGAAAGAATGATGTTGCAATGCACGTGATGGTTTTGATTTTAGCTCTGTAAAATTCCGGGGCCCGGAAAGAAAGAAAGTTCAAATGTTCCTAAGATCAAGGAAGCAAGAGAAGAAAGGGGAAAAAAAATTTTGAGAATGGAAAACAATCACCCCCGTTATCAAAAGAGCGCTTAAAGGGGGAATGTAGAAGTAGTTTACCCCACAGTTTGAATGAAATAGTGTAGTTCAACAGTTGGGGAATGGAACAAAATGATAATGAAAAGAAGCAGTAATATCAAATTTAAAAAAATGAGGAAAAGATTGGAATTTTTTAAAAATTAAATTGATTTGACGAATTTTAAGTCTTTTGGTCAAAGTTTAGTGAATAGAAGTCCAATTTTTGGTTAATTCAAATTTAAAAAAATGGAAAAGAAACAATGGGAAATTATGAGAGGGGAATCTAAATTAGGCAAAGAAAGAATAAAAATGTTAACGAAATAGATTCTGAGTCAGGGAAAAAAAGAAAGTTAAAAGTTTCCCATATCAAATGCAAAAGAAAAAAGTAACCCGAAATAAGAAAAATTTAACAATTTAACAGGAAAGTTTCAGGAGGAAATGTAGAATGTGAAGTGGGTTTTTTTTTAAATTTTGAAATAGGTAGTTTTAAAATTAAAAGGGGTAAAAAAATGAGAGAAAAGTAATATCAGAATAAACTAAATGGAGGAAAAAGAATTTTTGTAAATTAAGATTTATTCGGGGAATTTTGGGAAAGTTTTGGGGTCAAAGATAGTAATAAAATCTAAAAATTAAAATTTCTACTAAATAAATGGAAAAAAAAAGGTGGGGAAAAAGGAAGGATTATACTGAGGTTCCGTTCCCCGGAAAAAAGAATAAAATGATGTTTCAAATGTGATTGGGGAAACTTAGCTCTGTATTTGTAAAATGACTTCCCGGAAAAAAAAGAAAGTCTAAATGTTCCTTTTACTAAAAGCAAGAGAAGTAAATCAGAAGAAATAATTTAAAGAATTAAAAAATGTAAACAAGAAAAAGTTATCAAGATTTGTTATCAGGGGGAATTTTAGAATGTAGTTTCCCAAACAGTTTGAAAAAATTTTGGGAGTTCAACAGTTGGGGGAATGGAAAAGTAAAAAAGATAATGGGGAAAACAGTAATATCGAATTCCAAACCCGGAAAAGATTAATTTTTGTTTTTGATTGGGTTCATGGAGAACTTTGAATGTTATTGTGTTCAAAGTAATTATGAATTGGGTCTAAAGAAGAATTAATTAATTTAATTTAGAATTACCCCATGACGTCAGATGAAAAGGGGGAAGAATGAGGCAGAGCAGCCTGAAATACAAGGAAACGACGTGAAATGAAAATGTTTGGTTTTGTGTCAGCTTCAACAGGCCGCGCGCTGATTGGCTGGCCTGAAAACGGACCCCCGAAATACACGCCCCCATTGGTTAGATAATTCCCCCATGGAAATTGGGTTTAGCCTTAGGGGGGTATTGATGTCACCCGGAAAAAAAAACAGCGCCAAACCAAGGGCCACTGCCTGAGAGAGCAATTCCAAATGGGAAAAAGGAAAACCAGAGAGACGGCCCCCCTCGGTTACCCAAACCCGAACACGACGCCATGTAAAGATAAAACCTAGGGGGGAAACAATAAAGGGGAAACAACAAAGTTGTAGACAAAACAAATTTTAAAAGGCCCCCCGAACGCAAAAATTTTGACTTTACAACCTTAGATCTTAGGGAAAAAGGGGTTTAAAGTCCCACCTCTAACCCCTAATTAGTTTAGCTGCTATGAGCGATTGAAAATAGGTCGGGCAGCAGAGAATTCATGTTTACATACCATATTCTGAATAAACGGCAATCTTGATGCCTCATAATTAGACTTCTGAACAATCCAATTTTTGACCAAAGTTTTTTGGTGAGTTGGTCAAAACATTGTCTAAATGATTAAAATGGTTGCTGAGTATGTAAAATCATTTTTACTGATTTAATACTGTATTTACCTGCCGTATGAATATCCACTGTTGCCCTATATATTTTTGTTAGAATAACACGTAACATGCACTGTAATGATACGTATCATCATCACGTACGAAGTAATATCCGCCGTAATACTGGGAAAATTTTAAGGTTCCTTTGAGGAATTTCTCTCGTAAATAAATTAGCTATTAGCGGCTTGAGCATCATATAGAAACCGGATTTTCAAGGTTATTGTTGATATTTCACCTATAAGAACACATTCCACCATAAAAAATGGAAAATTAAAAATTTTAAAATTTTTCGGTTTGGGGGGGCCCTTTTAAAAGGATA